>LNAC01000003.1:2743828-2907600 GCA_002007465.1 Ailurus styani | reverse complement strand
TGAGTTGAAAGTCACATCAGTTGGTAGGGGTGTGTGTTTTCCTCCAGCCACTTTGAGTCACTCAGATGCAGCAACAGAACAGATAGAGAGTCGCACTTAACTAAGGTTGGAATTTTCTAAAAGAGAAGATTGCATAAAGGAAGAGGGAGAACTTGATTGCAAGTTCATGAAATAGAGTGATTGTCGTGAAACTAAATCAGGCAGTAAAGAAAATAAAGACATGAAGGGGATGAATACCAGTTGCAGGTCAATGGATTGAAGGAGGTTCAGATGGAAAGAAGAGGTTGATGGAAAACTGTAATAATACGGAGTGAAATTGAAAAGATAGGAAGCGGTGGTTGGAAAATGGAGTGGTTGAAGCTGATACTAAGGAAGGGGTATGGCTGCTGGAAATAGCAAGACTAGGGCATGACCACCCAGTGAATGGCTGATGAGCAAGTTCATTGGAGTTGAGGCAATTAAATAACTTCTGGGGTTAAGGTACTAAAAGGATTTTTAATATTAACACCAAAATTTTTAGTGAGAATTCTATTGACTCTATTGGGGAGACAGAATGACGGGCTGTATCTTCATATAGGATCCTTACGGGAAATAAAGTCATGTTTGGAAGATTGGGTTATTCTGCTATAATTTTAATAGGTGGTGATCAGGATTTTTATCGTTTTGGCATCAGAAAAAAGTCAAGATAGTAGAGGCTATCCATGGTGGACACAGTTTAAGTTGCTAAGGCAGAACATTCCATCAGAGAGACAGTAAAGGAGAGTATAAGTAGGAAATTCCTGTAAATGGTTACTTTATTAACAATAATGCCCTAATTCTATTTTTCCTATGTAACACTTGACAGCTTTTACAGCACTTACCCTGGTTTCATTTGACCTTTACAACGACTCTGCTAACAATGGGGAGATAGTTTTATGCTTATGATGGGGGGCAGGAGAAGGTTTGAGATGTTAATATTCCAGATCAGAAGCTTATGATTACTAAATACATAGAAAACTCAAAATATTTCTGAATAAATGCATTGATATTTGCTTTGAAACACTACGTTTATTTCACTTTTTAAAATTTTATTTATTTAATATTTGAGAGACAGATGTTGAGACAATGAGTGGAAGGAGGGGCAGAGGGAGAGGCAGACTCCCTGCAGAGCCGGGAGCCTGATGTGAGACTCCATCCCAGGACCCTGTGATCATGACCTGAACCAAAAGCAGACTCTTAACCAACTGAGCCACCCAGGTGCTCTGTTTATTTCACTTTTAGTCAATATTTGTTTATATTTTATAGCACTTGGCCTCAAGCTAAGTAGAGTTAGTGGTTTTGAAATACAGCATACTAGGATGTTAGAAACATTTATGACATACCAAGATAATTGTAGGACTCAGCTTATGAAGATTCCAGGCAGAAGCAGAATAAATTTTTGACAGGTATGTATATAGATAGATAAGAATATAGATAATCTGAAGAACGAACCTAAAATATAGATTGAGGGGAATATTTATGAAGCTATGAAAATGATCTCTTTTGAAACTTTACATAATTTTTAAAAAGTTTAAGTAGCAGATGTTTTTAGAAAACAGTATCTTCATTATAGTACTATACAATATAGAACATTGTGCTGCAGAATAGTATTAAATACTTGAAAACATTTTCTATTTTTGTTTCAGGAAAATAGTTTCAACTTCATCCTCTTCCAATATGCTTCAATTTTCCTGCTAGTCAGATCATGTGCTTCAGAATAACTTGGGGATTTTCTGTCTGTGATGTGGGCAACTTACTGAATGTATGGAAACTTCAGATTCTTCTTCTGTGATTAAAAACTGGGGATTACAGTGTAAAGCCCCAGGGTTGTGATGAAGAATAAAGGAGAGAATGCATGTAATGTTCTGAGCACTATGTCTTTGTTTTAGAAAGTACTTAATAAATGATAGTTGCTGTTATTATAGTAATATGTATTCAATTTGTACAATTCCTTTCTGCCTTCAATATTGCAAAATAAATCATATTTTCAAATGTTAACTGTTTAAAAATGATTTAAAGCACATGCTTGAGAATAAACTATTTCTCAGCAATTTATAATTATCTCCATGTCTCCTGGTCTGGTAATTTGAAATAAGAGTCTTATTTGTTTAATGTTTGCTCTAGTTTAACATGTAAATTTATTTTTCCTCTTTGTATTAAAACTCCTGAAATCAACTTCAAGCTTTTTCTGGATTTTCCTTTCCCTCACGTGAAATTAAATGAGGACAAAAGTAAATCCAAAACAAAGTATCTTGCTGCTGTGCAAGATGACCCAAATGACAAAATTACAAATATGGGACAAATCAAAAGGGTAAAATAAGATGGTGAAATTAATCTAATATATCAAAAAATCACAATATATGTAAATATAAACAAAGTTTCTGTTTAACAAATTGAATATTGGGAAGTTGATTATCTCTGCTGGTTCTCCTGGAAACAGATTTAGCAGACAAGGATTTAAGTATATGTAATTTATTTGGTGTTTTCATGAGCACAAGCAAAGAAGTGGGAACTGGGGAAGCAGTCAGCAAAGAATATGCATTTAGTTGCTAATGAACAGAACAAGTAAAATTTTAGCTTAAAACAAAAATAAAAGCAACAAAAAATCCACCTCTGGGAAACTGCAAAAAACATACATATCAGAATTACCTACTAGAGGACTGAGGGAGCTGGGGTATTTATACACCCACTCTGGAAAGTTAGTGACTAAAAGCTCTTTGAAGTTAGGTTTGGTGAGGAAGTATTACACTCTTCATATCCAGGAAAGAAACTTTCAGTTTTCTTTGAGATGGGATGTCAATAGTTCAAAGTCTTCTGATGCTGCATTTGCTGTATTAGCTATTGTGTGTGTGTGTGTGGGGGGGTCAGGGGACTCGTTATATGCTATACCTGATATAAACAATCAACACATCCAGAAGATAAGATCACACAAATTTAAAAATGAAACATGGAAAATATACTAGCAAAAAGAAAACTGTTAAACCAGTAATAATAGCCAAAAGGAAAAACAGACAAAGTAGTAATAAAGCATTAAAATATATCAAACTGCAAAGTCAATATGCCAGATTTTAAAATCATTCCAAACTTTTATGTATCTAATACTATATTTTCAAAATATATAAAGCAAAGATCAAGATAAAGGATAAAAATATATTGCCAAATCTGCCATTCGGTTGGGTCACTGTGGTTGATATAAAACTTAGACAAATTTAGTGAAGACACAGAGATGAAAAGACTATAAGTAAAATCCATCTAATAAGTAGCTACTATAGCTCCACACAAAGTATTTTTTGCATTCACATATGTGTATCAGTCTATCTCTCAAATCACAATTTCCACCATCAAAAAAAGCTATTCAATGGAGTTATTGTATTGAAAAGAAGATACAACAGACTTAGAGGTGAGGATGAAACCCTATGTTGAAAATCTAAAGAGTTTGAGGGGAAAAGTAAACAGCAAAAACCGATGTAATTAATACATAAAGCCACACCAAAAAAAATTATAAAGCAGGGGCGCCTGGGTGGCTCAGTGGGTTAAAGCCTCTTCCTTCGGCCCAGGTCATGATCTCAGGGTCCTGGGATCGAGGCCCGCATCGGGCTCTCTGCTCAGCAGGGAGCCTGCTTCCCCCTCTCTCTCTGCCTGCCTCTCTGCCTCCTTGTGATCTCTCTCCCGCTGTGAAATAAATAAATAAAATCTTTAAAAAAAAATTATAAAGCAGGTCTTTGTATCAGCAAATTTCTAAAATCAGAGTTAATAGAAACTATTTCATACACATTTTTTATAAGTGAATGAAACTTTTGAATAAGGAAAACCCATAAGATTTTTAATTCAGTTTATCATATTTGAGACTTATTCTAAGCAGTTACAGTTTATGTGAAATAAAATCACAATGAAAACTACTGTATGGAACATTGGGCTGAAAGATCAGATTGGACTCAGTATACTCTCAACTTTTAATCAGCAGGGTTGTGTTCTGATCTGGAAAAATAAAAATTCTTATTTTATGTGTTAACATCTCCAGGATAATTTTATCAGCACAATAGTGTGAACCTTATCTCAGACAAAATTTCAGAGTGAACTGGACTCTATTTCAAATAAAAATAGTGTCAGATTTTGCAGAATTTTGTGGGCTAAAGGTTTTTGATATTAGAACCGTTTCAATCATTATGATATGTATTATTATTTTTTATTTATTTATTTTTATTTATTTATTTATTTATTTATTTATTTTAAAAAAGATTTTATTTATTTATTTGACACAGAGAGAGAGAGATCACAAGTAGGCAGAGAGGCAGACAGAGAGGCAGGCAGAGAGAGGAGGAAGCAGGCTCCCTAATGAGCAGAGAGCCCAATGCGGGACTCGATCCCAGGACCCTGAGATCATGACCTGAGCCGAAGGCAGAGGCTTTAACCCACTGAGCCACCCAGGCGCCCGACATGTATTATTTTTGAAGTGAATTCCAATTCTAGGCTAACAAGAGGATGTTTATAAACAGATAAAATCTCATCACTAATGTAGATATTAAGAGAGAAATAGTTATTCATGTATTCATAAAATTAAATTCACAAAGGATGTTATCAGGACATACAATCAAAATAATTAAGGTACTATCTGTGAATTAGGATTTGAGATACAAAATGATTTAAGATACTAAATGAATGAGGACCAGAATGGAAATGTACAAAATAAATGAAGTGAAATGTGAAGGAAGTAATTTGTGTTGATAGAAATATCAGACAATGGGCTTTACTATCATTATTCTGTCAAAATTATTTTAGTCTGTTTTTCATAAAGTTAGAGTTTCAATGAATTAAAAAAATACTTCTTAGTGCAAAAATAAACCTCATCTTTGGTCGTGAGAATTTTTAATGTCTTTATATGGATTAGGAAAAATAATATATTTATCACATAACTGATGATATAATTTATGACTGTGTCACATATAATAGCATAATTCTCTTATCTTTTTATTCCATACTGACTTTTTAAGGACTTTGTTGCTATCTTCTATTTTATTACTATGTGATCATACAGATAATTTACATAGAGGTAAGAGAGAGTCAATTTTAAAACTTATCAAATGCACAAGAAAAAGTGTGTGAATATAATTTGAGACAAAATAATATTTTAAAATCAGTATGCAGAGATTTGGAATATAGTATCCTTCATACAGTCCCCTCTCCTTATAAAGTACAAAAAATTACCTGAGGGAAGAAAATAATTTACTTTTGCTTGCCATATTAATTATACAACTATATCCATTTTTATTCCTTTATATTAGTTTTAAACTTGATAAAACACATGTAAATATTTAAGCTTAAATAATCAATATTTTAAATTTATCAAACAAGTAAATACTAAGAAGCCATTTTCTATATGTAGCCTTTAAAAATAACTACCTGCTTTAAAACTAATTGCATTAAAGCAGAATTTTATTGTGTATAGTTACAATTTGGTAAATATTATTTACTTCACAGTGTACAGAATTTTTAAATAATAGACCATCTATATTGGTAAGATACTTTCACTTGCATGAAACAAATACTAAATCAAAATGACTGAAGCATTCAAGATTTGTGTTATATACATTCCAGCAATTTTGGAAGTAAGCAGTTCAGTAAGTAGCTCATAGCTTATTTTCATCTTTAAATGTAACATTCTGGGAGTACTGGTTAGTCTCTCTCATGGTCACAAGATGGTTGCAGCAGCATCAGGCATCACATCACACACCAATAACCAAGCCAGTAAAGGACCTTGCATTTCTTTAATTAGGAGCTAACGACCAATGCCAAAAACACTTCTGACCCCTGAAGACTTGTCCCCATTTCTTACTGCTCAATATTCAGTCACATGTCAGTCACTGGAATTCATTCATGTACCAATCATGGTGGTACCACTGTGGGATCACTGTGGAATCACCATAAAATGTCTTTCCAACAAGATTTGCCAAAGTCTCAGGACAGAAGCCTGTACAAAATTGGGGCTGTGAGCATAAGAAGAAAAAATTAAGGTTGCTTTGAAGGCTATCAGCAATGGAGCATATGGCATTCTAATAAAAATTAAATAAAGAAAGAACAGTAGGAAAAATATTCTAACAAAAGACAACTTTATTTGCAGGTTTTACTTCAACCCCAAATGAATATAGATCCCAATATATACAGAAGGTATGTAGGAGTCAGAATTATGCATCCACAAGATTAAATCCTGGATGAATCATTTCCCTTTCCATCCTCCACTAAATAATATACTCACCCTGTGTCTAAACCTCTACTTTGATGTCAGCAATGTAATTCTTGGTCTTTGGTATGGTCCTCCAACCATCATAAAAGAACACTTGCTAATGGTGTCTAAGATAGAAAGGCAAATAAAAACATCACAATTTTGACACATTTTCCTGGCTTTCATTCTTAAAGAAGAATGAAACTACCTTTGGAATTTTGGAGCTTGGACTTGTATTCTCTATTTTTCTGGCAAGATTACTAGATCTACAAGTGGCCCATCTATGAGAGCAATCTTAGCCAATTCTAATATTTTAAAAAATGTATGGCAGGTGTTTTCCAAGAATGAATTCAAGAAAGTATTTTCTTAAATTAAAATTGTAGCTGTGTAATTACATTCTGGTAAGAATTAAATTTACTGATTAAACTGGAGCTCTCCCACTATGGAAATCTTCAGTCTCTCAATATTCTTCACATTGAGGAAGACAACTAACAATCATGATTGTCAACTGAAATTTGGAAAATGGTTTTGGGTAAAGGAGCAAATATAGACAAGCCTGCTTTCACAGATTTCTGGGTCCATAATGCACAGGACTTAGGTCTTTTAAAACCCTAAGCCTAGAATTTAACTTATAATTACCACTTGCGGGTACTTTTCTTAGATGCCTTGTGGAAGAGCATTCAAATTCTGTCTAGGAAAGCAAGAAATCTTCCATTATTTTGATGTAGGGCAGGAGGGATAAAGAATAAGAGAGCAGAGAACATTAAATTGAAGGCCAAACACTTCAGATTTGAATCATGTCTAGAGAGAATCTTTGGACATTATCATTCACAAATGGACAAGATACTACTAAAATTTTTGGTAAATTTTATTTTGGCATAATTTTGGATTTATAGAAAAATTGCAAGCAGAGTAGAAAAAGTTCTGTACCCTGAACCCAGTTTTCCTTGTTATCAACATCTCATATTAATGTGGTCCATTTGTCACAAATAAGTATTATTGATATATTTTTATCTACAGTACATATTTTATTAAGATTTTATAGCTTTTTTTAGTAGTTAGAAGATTTTATTCTAGTCGCTATAATTACAGTGTTTGTCAAAATGAAAATAGAAAATAAGTACAAAACGGTTCATTACTACTGTGTACTGAAAGTAGTAAGAGGTTCCAGGACACCAAATAAACCAGTTCCAACGATTTCCTCAAGACAAAGTTAAACAGCTCCTGCTTCTTCGGTGTTTATCAAAATACAAAAGAAAGAAAGTCGAGCTCTTCGTTTTAATGGCAAATCTGACCCTTGCAGGCAGTGGGTGTGAAAGTATGTGAAGACGGGGTCTCTGGGGGCTGAGGCTCTAGGGTGACTGTCCCACTCACCTGACCACTCTCCACTGGTGAGATCCCAGAGTGCCCACAGTGATGCAAGGGGCCCTCGGAGAGGTTCACTAGCAGTGGCTGCAACCTGTCTCCTGGGGGGCTGTGTAATCACAAGTACAAGCATAAAGTCCAGGGGATGCGGGATGGCCCGACACAGAGTGAATCACAGGGACCCTATTGTGACCATGTGGAATGGACCCCAGAGGAGGAGTGTTGAGGCTGGTCCCCCACAGCGACTCCTGGAGGCTCTGCATGCCTAAAATCCCTTCTAAGTACTGAACAGGAGGTTGAGTCTCTCTTTACAGTAATAATAACTAAAAAAAAAAAAAAGCTGAGTAATATTGCACAGGAGTACAAGATACTGCCTTGTTGGGAAGAAAAACTACGTTACATAAAAACTGGGCTGCGCGCAGCATGCTGTAGCACACTGTGACAGACCGTGGGGATAGCTTCTGGTATACACACACGTGGAGGGTAAAGCAGGGGTGAGGGGTGGAGGAAGGGTTTGAGTGAGGGAGGAGTGCGCTCACTTCTGATTCCAGAGCTGACTGCACAGTGAGTCCAGTGCCTCTTAGAGCCCAGTGTCTGGGCCGGTGGCACAGGTGGGCTGAGGGTACCCTTTCCTGTGGTGCAGGGAGTGCAGACCCAGCTCCTCAGTTGTCTTGGCCGTATTCATGGCTGGGGGAGGTCCTGCTTGTTCCTGAGCACCAGCACGATGGTGGTGTCCATGAGTTCATCCTCCACCAGCACCATCATGAGTTCCTCAGGGGTCCCATTCACAGCCCTCTGTCGTTGCTGTCAACTACAAAGACGAGACTTTGTGTGGTCCGGAAGCTGTGGCACCACAGAGGGTGGGTCTTGTCCCGGCCGTCCCCATCCCGCCTGGTGAAGCTGATGTTCTTGTACTATGTGGTTTCCACTTTGAGACCTATGGTGGGAGTGGTGGTCATGATCTCAGTCAGCTTCAGTTTGTACAGGATAGTGGTCCTCCCCACAGCATCCAGGCCCACCATGGGACCGCACATTTCTTTTTTGTCAAAAAGACCCTTGAAGAGGTTTGCTCAGATAGTCCTCATGCTGCAGACAGGTGGGAGCAACACTGGCCAGAGAAACCCTTGGCAGCCAGTGGAGTTTGGGAGGCTCTGCTCTGAGCTGGGCATTGGTTTTACTCCCACTGAGATTTTACATCTTTCATCTCATGTTCTTCTTTTAGTATCTCTTCTGGTATCCCATCCGGGAACTCCTATTATATTTACTCATAATATTTCTATAGGTTCTTCCAGATGGTGAACAGTTTCTCACACCTTCCTTGTTTTTGATGACCTTGACAGTTTTGAGGAGCACTGGTCAGATATTTAGTAAACTCTTCATCAGTTTAATTTTGTCCGATGTCTTTCTCATGGTCAAACTGGGGTTATGGGTTTGTGGGATAAAGATTGCAGAGGTAAAGTGCTATTTTCTTCATGTCTTATCAAGAGTATCAACTGTCATCATAACTTTTGATTAAAGTGGTGTTTGTCAGATTTCTCCAGTGTCGTTATTCTTTTATTCTCAACTTCCTATATTGTATCCTTTAGAAGTTACTATGCACATCACACACTTAAAGGGTGGGGACTTTAAGTTAGCCAAGTAATTGTATTGGCAAAGAAACAGAGAGTTTGTTATGCAGAGGCATCATATAATTAATAAACAACCTCCAGAAGACCAAACCTGCACTAATCTCTCGGGAGGATATTCTCCAATTTCCTCTTAAATGTGACCTGAGGCATGACTAGACAGGGAAAATTCCCCAGAGGCAGAGCCAGAATACACATTAGACACTGAACAACAGAGTTGTTTCTAAAGTGCTGTGTCCTTTCCACTGACATTTGATAAATGCTTTGGATAAGGCAACTGTGTTTCTTGTTTTTCCTCTTTCCAAATTAATTATTACAGTGTTCCTATTCCTAATCCACACTTCAACATGGGTGTATAAACATATTACTTGCCTCTCAGCTTTCTAAACTAAATGTCCATATTGGAACTTGCTGAACATTCTTCATTCTTCATGGATATTTAGTTGCTATATTAATTTAGAATTTTCATGTTGGAGAAAAAGAATGTTCCATGACTGAGAATTGAGTGCGTGGATATTTGGATAGCCACAGAAATAAATTAACAACAACCGAAAAGTCCCTTTATGTTCTTTCTTGGTAACACAATCTTGATTTTTAAATTTTATCCTTAGTATATAATTATCCAGAAAAAAAATAACATTTCCTTTACTCCCTATCAGGTAGGTATGGTCATAGGACTAAATTCTCTCCTGTTAGAAGTTGAAGAAAAATTTTTTAAATGTATACAACTTCAGGGTTTTCCCATTAAATAAATAGGATTTGCCCCTCACCTTTGACTTCCCTGCCTTTTTTCCATATGGAATGTTTTGAAGAGTTATTTTGGCATATGTGGATGAGGGAAAACCTATAGAAGGGTGAAACAAACAAACAAACAAACAAACAAAATTAATAGAATTCACAGCCCTTGACAATACCATAGAGTAGGGCTTCCATTGGATGGAGATTTTAAGTGAGAAAAATAAATATTAGTCTTTTACAAGCTACAGATATTTTTGGAACGCAGTTTCCTATAACTAAATTTTACATTAATTGAAAGTTGCTTCAAAAGTGTATATGGAAGTTTAAAAGGCAAAAAGAACAAAAATACTTTTGAAACAGGGTATGTGAATTTATTTAGACATTAATAAGTAATATATAAGTAAGTTAAGAGTAGAGTAGTTTTTTCAGAAATATAACTAAATTAACATGGAGCTCAGAAACAGACCCATATATATTTAAAACTACACATGAGATAAGATTGCATCAATGAGAAAGGGGTAAACATTTTAGTCAATAGCAGTGGAACTGATTATAAATGTGAAAAAAATTATATTGGGTTTATATGCACATCAACTCCAGATGAAACATAACATAAATATGAAAGACAGTACCTCAAAGCCTTTACAAAAGATATAAGGATTAATGGCACACCTCCCAGTATTAAAATATCTTCAAACAAGACAAAAAAGTCACAAATAGATTGAAAAGATTGATAATTTAGAATATATGATAAAATTAATGTTTCTGTTAATTAAAGTGACCCATGAAAAGATTGAAAATAAGGTCACAAATTTATAAATTTGCTAAAAACTGAAAAAAAAGGCCCTAGAATATAATATATATAAAAGAACTCAGGCAAAGGTCATCCCCCCAAAACATTAGATATCAACAGAATTTTCACAGAATAAAAACATGCTTAACCTCATTATAAGCAGAAAAATGCAGCTAAAACAATAATGAGAATTCCTATCTAACAAAAATTAAGAGGCCTATAATGGCAAATGTTGACAAGGACATAGCAAAAGACAAACCTTCATAACTATCTATGTAAATGTAAATAGTGGGGGAAAAAGACAAAGGAAAGAAAATCTTTAGAAAGTAGTTTGGCAAGAGCCTAAAGAGGAATGTGTGCAAATTTCAAGACCCACAAATTCTGTTCTCGATAGAGATACAGGTACAGATATAGATATCAGCATGCTCAGATCTATAATATCTGTCATCTATCCATATACATCATAGACGAGAAACTTTTTAAAAAAGATTTTATTTATTTATTTGAGAGAGAGAGAAAGGCAGCGAGAGTGAGCATAAAGAGGGGTGAGTCAGAAGGAGAGGGAGAAGGAGGTTTCCTGCTGAACAGGGAGCAAGCCTAAGGTTGGGTTTGACCCCAGGACCCCAACCAAGATCATAAACTGCGCTGAGAAACTTTTGCACTCATGCATAAGAAGGCTGTCTTCATCTCTGTCTTTCCTCTTTCTGCCTCCTTCCCCCTCCTCCTCTCCTTTCCTCCTTCACTTCTGTCTCTCCTTTTCTCCTTACGTCCCTCCTTCCCTCTCTTCCTTTCTTCTTTCTTCTATCTACTGACCCATCCATCATTTTTATTTACTTAACACAAGCTTGCAGAATACCCTTGTGCAAGCACTACCAGAAGTACAGTGCAAATCCTACATTCAATCACCACGACTTTTAATGAGTTAGGTAGCGTTACCATCTCCATTTTTCAGATGAAGAAAAGAAAGCAAATAATTGATGACAGCTCTCAAAGGAAATACAGTTGTTTTTTTATTTGCTCCCACTTTTCCAAAGGCTACCATTATATAAGTAGAAACAAGTTATATAAGTACAAACAAGTAGAAACAAGATTTCCCTTATTTCAAATTCTTCATTTACTGTCCATAACATTCTTACCTATCCTTCCCCTGGCATATGTCTTACATAAAATTTCTTTCCTGGAATCCCAGTGTATGTCAAGTTGTTCTAATTTTCTATCATAGAACTTCTGACAGTTCGTGCTAACGTATTGTACACAAATAGAATATAAATATAGTGGGTGCCTGGGTGGCTCAGTGGGTTAAAGCCGCTGCCTTCGGCTCAGGTCATGATCCCAGGGTCCTGGGATCGAGGCCCACATCGGGCTCTCTGCTCAGCAGGGAGCCTGCTTCCTCTCTCCTCTCTCTCTCTCTGCCTGCCTCTCTGCCTACTTGTAATCTCTCTCTCTGTGTCAAATGAATAAATAAAATCTTTAAAAAAAAAAAAAAGAATATAAATATAGTAATCTGTGTTTGTCATTATTTTTGTGTGTTAAGCACAAGCATAATATAAAGTATCATCTGTATAACATAAAGTATTATATGTATGTATTATAATACATAATTGTACCTATATAAAATATGTAAATATAGAGAGATCATAATATATAATCATATATATTATACTATATAATCATAATATAATGTAAATAAAGCATGTGTTTCATGTGGTTAATGTCTATCTGACACCAGGTTGTAAAACTCCTTAATAGCAGGAAATATTCTTGCTTTAAATGTGACTTTCTTCCTGTTGGCTAGCACAATGCCTATACAGGAGAGTCACTCAATACTCATGGTGTAGGTAAACACTGTAGTTACTTTCTGGGATTACAAACTCTTTATTGCTTTTCTAGAACCACCCAGTGACTTGCCAAAAGCAGGAGGTGGTAGTTGCCTCAACAACAAAGACTGTTGCATCACTAACATTGTTTGGAATTGTAGATACATGATGTTGATATAAATCAGAATAATTTTTGGTCTGTTTTATTATTATTCATAAATTCTCTACAATGCAAAGCCTTGCATGCTGCACTCAGGGCAAATTGCTGCCACCCCTTTCCCATTCTACTCCACCACCCTTCTATCGGTCAGGTTGGATGTTCTAGGTTGGAAAATTGATGCATGTTTATAGAATATGCTTTCTCTGTGGAATTTCAAAATTGGAACTGAGAATACCTTTTTGAGTGTCTCACGCTACAATAATAAAAGCTTTGGTGGGGGTGGGTTGGGGGTGATGTTAGAAACTAAGCTTTCAGTCAAGTGACAAGCTCTACTCAGCAACGAAGCAATAATGGACAGAGAAGTAGACAGAATTATTGATAAAACTTCTTCCAACAATTCTTGCGACTAGTATGTTTCTATATAATTGAGTTCCTGAGAAGTCCCCAATTATCTTCATTCAAATCCTTATTTGATTGATATATTTTAAGTTAGGTTTTGTGACGTTTGCAACTTACCTTCTCTATCAGTAAAACGTGGTTTGGGCTATAACAGAATAAACAATTCATAATGCCTTAAAAATAACATTAAATTACACATAATGAGAAGTCTAAACCTTGGCTGTTTCAGAATTGATTCAAAGTCTCAGTAATTCCTACATCACCCAGGTTCTTGCTCTCCACTCTTCCACCCTGCATGGGGTAGCAGTATCTTCCCTCAGAAGTGAAATTCAAGTGTTGTGTCTGAAAGGAGCAGATCCAGACATGGCAGCTTTCCAAGCAGGAAGAAATTGAGAAATAGAGTACAAAAGTTTTTTTTTTCTTTCAACACCTACATTTATTAAAGGGAAAATCTTTCTCCAAGCCCCTCTCACCCCAGTCTTCTCACACAGCTCATTGGTAAAAACTGAGATGCCTGACCACTATTATCTGCAGAAATTTTGGGGAGACACACTTCAATAGTCTTCAGTCTTTGTCATGAAAGGTTGTTTTTTGCAAGAAGAAAGGAGGAGCAAAATGGCTGCTAGGGAGACAAGCATCTGACATTTACATGTTAATATACTATTGTAAGAAGACTTTGTATTTAAATGTAGAAGGAGAGAGATTTTTAATGAGGAAGATGACTCTTCACCTTCTACAATTTCCTGAAGCCTCCATCTCCCTCTATGTAAAGGATAAAATATTCGCATTCAGCGCATGAAGACTGTGACCACTTCAAAAAATTATGTATTTATTGAACAGTGTACCAGGGGATTTCTGAAAGAACCAGACAGCACAGTCAAATACTGTTCCCGATGTGGATGAAGAATAAGTCAGTACACCGTGATCTGGGCTTGGTAGCAATGGAGCAGTCACCAAGCCATGACCCTGGAGGAAAGAAAGAGAGAGAGAGCAGTCACAATAACTTGACAGAAGAGAATTGTACAATAAAGGATCCCCTGAGAGTAGCAGTAACATTCAATTAAGATACGCAGTCAGTTCAAGATATCCTCAGAGGGAGGCAACCAGGGGCATGAGCACCCTGAACTCCCTCTACTTCCTGTCAGAACTCCTCACTGACTGAGCCCAACTAGAACACCAGAATTCAAGAATGCTCACTGTTGTAGGAAACAGGGGTCAGCCTCACGTGGCAAATGAGAAGGTAGAGAAGGCTGGAGAGTGAACTGCAGGTAACAAAGGGAAGATACATTGCCCAGCAAGAGAAATACCTGCATGGTGAGAAAGTCAAGGAAAGAAATGTCTATATTCTGTCCCATGACTGCTATTCAGTTTACTGCTCTAGAAGGAGCAACTCTCAACAGTGTTTTATATTCTGACATAAATACTAAGACAATAAACTAGCTGCCAATTTTTGATTTTAAATGGCAAAAGCTGGGCGCCTGGGTGGCTCAGTGGGTTAATGCCTCTGCTTTCGGCTCAGGTCATGATCTCAGGGTCCTGGGATCGAGGCCCGCATCGGGCTCCCTGCTCAGCGGGGAGCCTGCTTCTCCCTCTCTCTCTCTCTCTCTGCCTGCCTCTCTGCCTCCTTGTGATCTCTCTCCCTCTGTGAAATAAATAAAAAAAATAAAATCTTAAAAAAAAAAATAAAAATAAATGGCAAAAGCTGGGATGCCTGAGTAGCTCAGTCCTTAAGTGTCTGCCTTCAGCTCAGGTCATGATCTGGATCAAACCCCCAAGGCTCCCTGCTCAGTGGGAAGCCTGGCTTCTCCCTCTCCCACTGCCCTTGGTTGTGTTCCCGTCTTGCTGTGTCTCTCTCAGTCAAATAAATAAATAAAATCTTTTAAAAAAAGGACAAAAGTTGACTGTTTCAAAAAGAAAGTGAACCTATATTAAGTGCACAGAAGTCCAGATATAAGAATATATATATTTATAGTTATCTGTGCTAAATATTTGAACCAATAAATTCAACTATGAGCCAATTGCACAGTGAGGCTTGATTCAAGCCCATATCCTTTTGCCAGTGACCTTAATTTCTCCGAATCCTAGTATATTTTGGTTGTATTAATCTTGCTGTGTTTAATTCTTCATTACCTTCTTTTTACTCTGTTGTACATTTTCTCCCTTTCCACCTGACATGCTATGCCCAACTCAGAGTCCTTTTTTCCTTTTGATGGTTTAGAATTTTAACACCACATTTGTGCTCTATCAGTAGTTACCTTTAGTGTACATAGTAAGTAAATATTTTTATATTCAGTGCTTCTGGCCTTTGGCTACAAAAGGGAAAAACCTTAGCACATTTTAAAGACCTAGGAAATGCATGTTTTTTTTTCATATTATCGTCAATGTTTCTATCTAAAAATTAATTTCTTATTTCTTTTTAGAAATTAATTTTTATTGTTTTAATGATGGACATTAGCCACAATTATTGTTCTTGCAAATAATATTTAAACTACTACTATATTTTGGTCTTTTTTGGATTGATATTTTTTATTTTTTTATTTTATTTTAAGTAATCTCTACACCGAGCATGGGGCTCAAACCGAAGACCCTGAGATCAAGGGTTGGAAGCTGTATGCACTGAGCCAGCTAGGTGGCCTGTGTATTGATCTTTCCTGTCACCTCACTCCTTCCACACAGGTTCACACCTGAGAATCTTTAGCAGATTTTAAAATGAAGGTATGTTGTACATGAGCATTCTTCATAATCATCTATTTGAAAAATGCCTTTTTTTTTTGGGCCCTCGGTTATGACTAATAAAGCACTTGGGTTTTGTTGACAGTTCTTTTTCTTAACATTTAAAGATTATTTTTTTTAAAGGTTTTATTTATTCATTTGACACAGAGAGAGAGATTACAAGTAGGCAGAGAGGCAGGCAGAGAGAGGAGGAAGCAGGCTCCCCGCTGAGCAGAGAGCCCGACGTGGGCCTCGATCCCAGGACCCTGAGATCATGACCTGAGCCGAAGGCAGCGGCTTTTTAACCCACTGAGCCACCCAGGCGCCCACATTTAAAGATTTTACTCTACTGATTTCTGGTGTATCTTGATAAAAAAAAAAACTTGCTGTTAATTTTTAATTTAATTGTCACTTTTTTTCCTGGATTTTTTTTTTTTCCTTTTTTTCCCCCTGTCAGGTCTTATGACTTAACTCTTTATTGTTAATTATCTTCAATCTTACTGCAAAGGGTTTAGTATATTTTTATTTGTGTTTATCATTCCCCACACTCATATTCTCAGTCTGAGGTTTCATAGCATTTAAAGTCAGGAAATTCTAGGTTATTTTTAGCTTCATGTACTGTTTCTATGACATTTCCTCTATTATCAGTCTCTAGACATCCTATCAGACATAGGTTGTTGTTTCAGAATTTTGCTTATTTTATTTCTTTATTTTTGTTACTTTTTCTTACTGTGTTGCTCTCTAGGCAAATTCCTCAGAACTGTCTCTTGATATACTAATTCTTTCTTTAATTATGTATGGCCTATAGTTTTATGCACTCGTTCTTATTTTTTTCATTTCAATGATCATATTCAATGATCATATTTTCTCATTTCCAAGATTTGAGTTCACTTGATACTACGTATATTTTTGTAATTTCTATCCTATAATTTTTTCTTTTTATTAATGTTCTTCCATTTTTTCCTGAAAATAGCCCCAAAACATTTATATTAAAATCATTTTCAGTTTCCTCTATTATTTTCATTTTATCTAGTGTAAATTCATCTTCAATTGATTTGGTTTGTTATATTTCTTAAATCAGTTTGAATTTCCAAATTTGGGGTTGTAAGTTCATACTGAGTGGTGGTTCTTTTTGTTTGTTTGCTTATGGTTTTCTCTTTTAGCTCTGGGTCTGTGTGTGTGTGTGTGTGTGTGTGTGTACTCATCCTTCCTTATAATGTGAATTTGTATATCATACTCATATTTCTCCTAACCAGAACCAGAACAATCTTATGTGGTTGTTTCAGAGTTCTGTCCCCCTGGCAATATACACACATAACTTACACAACATGGTTGGCTGCATGGTTGTATCTGCTTCTTTCATTCCACCTCATTAGGCATCCACTTTATATGTCATAACTCCAACCAGAGCTTCATCACAACTTTTTTGCATCCCCTTTCAGAGTAGGGAAACAATCCAATGTCTTTATTTTATAGAAATATCCAAATCTTGCATTTCAGGGAACTCTTAAATCCTTTTCCCCCAAAAGAGTCCTCATTTTCTTCTTCCTCTGTTTGTTTTCTGGTTCTGAAACTAGCAGGCTTGCATATTTAAACTTAACTGTTGCTGTATATTTATAATCTGGTCCTGGAAGATGTTTGTTTTGGACTTAGTTGTTGTTGTTGTTGTTTTAATAGTCTCTTATTATAGTTTTTCTACTATCATTAAGTGCATAGAGTGGAACAGAGAAGTCAAATTATAACTTTTGATTCATTGTTTATTGGCTCATATTTTCTTTCTAAGTGAAATACATCTGTAATGAAATTAAATGTTAGTCCACTTATTGAGAGAAAATATTTTATAAGTGAAAATGTGAAATGCTCTGTTTTCTTTTATAGATAAATGAAGCAATTACCCTTGGGAACTCTGCTACTTAATCCTGTGAGTGGATGATATATGAAATATAGCTTCTGTAATGAATAAGATGTTAATTATGGAGATTTACAGATTAAATGGGATAGAATGTATTGCATTTGGCAATGTAATGACTATAATAGATATTTAGGGTGATGCACTACATATTTTATTTCTGCCAGGCATTTTTCTATAGTGCTAAAGGAATCATAGGTAGGTAAAAACTGTTGGGTCATCTGGATCATCACTTTGATATGCAGGGTGTTCTCCACAGTATATTTCTAAGGAATTTTTCAAGTTTTGAATAATATAAGCTATAGTTCTTCATAAGTGGCTCCATAGCCAGAGCAAATTTTTTTAAAAAAGAGTTGATAATGGTCAATTAACAGCATAAAAATATGCAGACTGTACTTTCTTGTCTCCAAGTTGCACAGGTGAGCACAATTGTGTCTATTAGAACACAATCACTCATTCAAAACTTCAGATTTGGAAGAAAGTCTTAAGGTCAGCAGTTCTAGTTCTTCCATATATTTTTTTAAAGATTTAATTTATTTANAGAGAGAGAGATCAGATCACAAGTAGGCAGAGAGGCAGGCAGAGAGAGAGGAGGAAGCAGGCTCCCCGCTGAGCAGAGAGCCCGATGCGGGCCTCGATCCCAGGACCCTGAGATCAGGACCTGAGCTGAAGGCAGAGGCTTTAACCCACTGAGCCACCCAGGCACCCATAGTTCTTCCATATTTCTAGCATCCTTCATACAGCATCGCCAGTAAGTGGTAACTCAACTCTAGTATCCACATTTTCAAATCAAATTATACCCCATGAAATATGAAGGGAGGGGAGAAATTATTATAAAACGTTTTTTTGCTATGGCATCTCTTTGTTTTTTTCATGACACTAGATAGAATGCATTCAAGTCCCTGGTAGAATATCCTTCCTTCAAATATGTGTTTGCAATTAAGTGTCTCTTATTATTAAACATCTTCAATGTCCCCCAAACTGCATACATTTCTTGGCTTTAATTGCCACATCATTCTTTTACTTCTAGAGATAAAATCCTCTAGTGTATCAACATTTTTCTTGAATGTATTTCATGAACAACTTATCACAATATTCCAAATGAGTATAACCAGCACAGAAAATAGTGTAGCTATTCTCTCTCTTGCTCTGTACATTGTGATTTATTAAATTTAACCTATAATCTTTCTAAGCAATCCCTTATAGTATTTCAGATTTTCATTGTTTCTTTTTCTACATACCTCCAAATTAACCAGCTAATGTTAAGCTCTGCTTAGTCTAGAGTCTAGGCTTAATCTTCTTTCTCTCTGAAAGTCAGCCTACATTTTGCCTCTTCATCAACTCCTTGTCTTCCTATAGTTTTCAGACATATTGGGCATCAGTTTAATGAATTTATCAAAATTTCATTCAGTGCCTGGATATGTAATTTGTCTGAGCTAGGAATCTTAAACTAATCTAGTTAGCTAGAGGAATTCTTACATTTTTTTCCTTAATGTTTTTTTTTTTTTTACTTTGTTAATGTTTTCTTACCAATGTGGTTTTGTCTCATACCCAAATTACAGAGAAAATGGATTCAAAGTAACATTTGAGGACTTTATCTTATGTTTCAGTTTGTCATTTGACCATCTCTTCTAAACATCAGACCTATGGCTTCTCTGCTCATTTTTTCCCTCCAGGTAGAAGCCAAGAGTTTTTGTTCCTATTTTCTGTTTCTTGTAAGTAGTCATTATATTCTAAAATTTAGATCTCCTAATACTATATTTATGGACTCTTGATATTTGTATTTTTTCTTGGGTATGCACTGTCCATTTTTAAAGTTTTAGACATGTTAATTTTTAAATTTCATCATTTCCATTTTCATTTGGCCTATTTAAAATTATGTTTCCAGGGTATAACTTTCAAAATATTTAAAATATCTTTATGATTTCAAATATTGATTTAATAACTATTTTCTCTGCTTTAAGTCTATGAAACAAGTTCAAACCATTCATTCAGAATCACTAATTTCAAGTTATAGTGCTTTCATTTTACATTTTTTTTTACCACCCAATTCATCTTTCTTATTCAAAATTAGTCTAGTACAATAAAAGCCCTTATTGCTTTTGCAATATTCTGGGAAATAAAGTTTTACACAAGATAAGTCAGAAGTGGACTAAAAAGTCATTCTTTAAACACTCAGAACATTCTAACGGTTTGATGTTTTACAACTGTATGTCCTATCCTTATCCTAACCTAACAGTCTTCATCGAGGACATATTCCTTGTATTATTTTATTTTACCAGTTTGTGGTGTTTGTCCATTATGTTATACTATTGCTGCTGATTCTTTCCATTCTGCATGGAAGGGATGGTGGGGAGGTTAATTAGCATCCTTTTCCTTGAATCATCATTTGTCATGAGCACATACCTGTTTCCTTTTATGGGATAAGGGGAATGTATGGATGGGAGAGATAAATCTACATCTAACAGATAAAATAACTTGGTATTTCTGTTTCTAGCAATTTTATTCTGCTCCTATATCTGTGAACCTCCAGTGTTGCATCCACCCCAGTTTTAATTACCTTGTAAGTTTTGTTTTGTTTTGTGTTGGCCTGTGTTCACCATTTTAATCCAAACATGTTGAATGGCAAATAGTATGTTTTTTTCACTGATATGTTTCTGGTTCCAAGAAAAGCTCAGGATCTTAATAGGATCTTAATTAAAACTTGAAAAATTAGACAAAGTTTTCATCACATTTTAGCAGTGTCTCTAACATTAAATTTGTCTCTTGAATTCATTTTATCACAGATATTACTTATAATTTATGCATTATTAGAACTAGTATACAATTATCTGGATTATAATTTCTTTTCTTATATGAATGCAGTTCAGGTTTAGCTTGAAGTGCAGAGAGAGAGACAGAAAGGGAAGTGAGGTGGAAAGAAGAGGGAGGGAGGGAAGAGGATGAGAGAGAACCAGTTTATTTTTCTGTAAAGTCAAGTCTACCCTAGGAAGAGAAGATAAAGTTCTCTAGTTTATAATCCTTTGAAATATAAACAAATCGTCAATGTTTACTACCACTTTAAAATGTAAACATGTACCTCCAGGAAGATAGCACTTTATAGGTCTCTGGAGATCTCTATCTATTCAATTACCCTTTAACTCTGCAAGCCTTGTTCCTTAGCACAGATTTTTTAAAAATTTGTTTATTTCTTTATTTGAGAGAGAATGAGAGAGTGAGAGAGAGTGAGCATGAGCAGGGGGAGTGGCAGAGGGAAAGGGAGAAGCAGACTCCCTACTGGGCAGGGAGCCAAACACAGACTGATCCCAGGACCCTGGGATTAAGACCTGACCTGAAGGCAGATGCTCAAGTGACCTTAGATTCTTGTTCATATTTTGGCCCTTCCAAATTCTTTGAGCTTTAGAACTAGTTTGATAATTTCTACAAAAAAAAAAAAGGCTGATGGCTGATGAGATTTGGAGATTATATTAAATCTACTGAGCAATCAATTAGAGGAGGGGAATTTTAAATTTTAAATTTTAAAGGCTTTATAAATGTCTTTTGTTAATTAATTCAGGTTTTTCATTCTCATTATGTAAAAATACATTTGATTTTGTATGTCACTCTTGGATCCTGTAAACTTTCTAAATTCACTTACTAGTTTTTTAGTTTTAGCAGCTTTACCATATAATCAATTCAGGGGAAAGGGACATAGTTCTCCTTACCACAATGCCTTCTATCAGATTACATCCTAAATTTATGAGTCTTTATTATGAATTTATTTATTACAAACAAATATTGATTAATTTCAAATATTTTTCTGTGTCTATGAGATAACTTTATGCTTTTGTTTTTTAGTTTCTGAATATGGTTAATTACACTAAATTTTTTTAAAGATTTTATTTATTTATTTGACAGAGAGAGAGAGATCACAAGTAGGCAGAGAGGCAGGCAGAGAGAGAGAGGAGGAAGCAGGCTCCCTACTGAGCAGGGAGCCTGATGCGGGGCTCCATCCCATGACCCTGAGATCATGACCTGAGCCTAAGGCAGAGGCTTTAACTCACTGAGCCACCCAGGCACCCCTACATTAAATTATTTTAAATGTGAAACCAAATTTGCATTTCTAAAATAATGATCATGCTAAAATATCTTTTTTACATATTGGATACTACTTGTTAAAATTTTGATAAACATTTTTTTTTGCATCTATATTCAAAAGGAATACTGAACTATAGTACTTTTTTTTTTTTTTTACAATGTGTTTGGTCTGGGTTTTAAAGTAATTATGGTTTCATCGAATGAAAAATTCCACCCTTTTCAATATTCTGAGTTTTTGTAAAAGTGCTATTATTTCTTCTTAAAAGTTCTCTAGAAGGGTGTGTGTGCCTCAGTGGCTCAGTCGGTTAAGCCTCTGCCTTCGGTTCAGTTCCTGATTCTAGGGTCCGGGGATTGAGCCTCAGGTTGGGTTCCCTGCTTATGTGTGTGCACGTGTTCTCTCTCTCTCTCTCAAATAAATAAATAAAATCTTTAAGATAAAAGTTCTCTAGAGCAACAATTTAGGCCTAGAGCTATCTCTGTAGGAAAATTTTTAACTAAGATTTCAATGTCTTTCATTGATACAGAGCATTCAGCTTATATGAAAGCAAGTTTTTTCCATGCCTATTTATTTTCAAGTTTATTTCTACTTTAGCAAACTTTGGTCATGTTTGCCATTTAAGAAATTTAAAATGTTGAACTTAATTTGAATTTATTGGAATCAAGTTGTCCATAATATTCCCTATTTATCTGTAAGCATTTGAGTTTTGTTGCCATTCTGATTCCTTGAAATGATGGATTGTGACTTTTATTTTCCTAAACAATCGAGCTATAGATTTATCAATTTTATTCATTTCCTCATAGAGCTACTTTTATTTTGTAGATATTTCTTCATTTTTTATCTGCTTTCTATTTCATTGATTTCTGTTCTGATCATTATTATTTCCTTTTCATTGTTTTATTTTTCTGAACAATAAAAAATCCTCTTTATTGATATTTTAGAAAGTTAACATTTAATTTTTTAAAATCACATGGCAGTAATTTATTGTATGACCTGAGGCAAGTACCTAAGTTATTTCTCCAAATAGCTAAATAATTGTCCTAATACTATTAATTAAATAATTCATCTCTTTCATATTAGCTTACGATTTAAAAATATCATTTTGTTTACAAAAGTAATTCAATAAATTCAACTAGCTTCTGAAAATAATAAAAACCTTGGAATTTTAGAAACCTATTAGGGCATTTTTATATATCCTTCCTTCCTTTTTTTTTTTTTCTTCATTTGAGTATAGTTGACACACAATACTACATTAGTTTCAGGTGTACAAATTAGTGATTTGAAAAATTTATACATTCTGCTATGTTCACCCCGAGTATAGCTGCCATCTGTCCTGTCACATTGCTATTACAGCATCATTGATTGTATACCCTATCCCATGACTTTTATTCCCACCAAACTAGACTACTTTCTAGCACCATATACAAAAATAGACTCAAAAGGGATTAAAGACCTAAATATGAGACCTAAATCCTAGAAGACAACACAGGCAGTAATTTTTCTAACATGAGCCATCGCAACATTTTTCTAAATATATCTCCTAAGGAAAAGGAAACAAAAGCAAAAATAAACTACAAGGATTATATTAAAATAAGCTTTTGCACAGCAAAGGAAACCATCAACAAGATAAAAAGACAACATACTGAATGGGAGAAGATATTTGTAAATGATATATCTGATAAGGGGTTAATCCCCAAAACATACAAAGAACTTACACAACTGAACACCAGAAAAACAAACAATTGAATTAAAGAATGGCAGAGGACATAAATAGACATTTTTCTAAGCAAGACATACACATGGCCAGCAGACATGTGAAAAGATGTTAGCATCACTAACCATCAGGAAGATGCAAATCAAAACCACAATGAGATATCACTTTACACCTGTAGGAATGGCTAAAATCAAAATGACAAGAAAAATAAGTGTTGGCAAGGATGTGGAGAAAAAGGAAGTCTTATGCACTGCTGGTGGAAATGTTAAATGGTAAAGTGACTATGGAAAACAGTGTGGAAGTTCTTCAAAACATTAAAAATGGAAATACCACATGACCCAATAATTCCACTACTGGGTATTTACTCAAAGAAAACAGGAACACTAATTTGAGAACACATACACACCCTCTGCTTATTGCAGAATTATTTACAATAACCAAGATATGTATGCAACCTAATGGGTGAATGGATAAAGAAAATGTGGGTAGAATATTACACAGCCACAGAAAATGAGATGGTGCTATTTGTGACAACATGGATGGACCTAGAGGGTATTATGCTAAATGAAATAGTCACACTGAGAAAGGCTAATATCATATGGTTCCACTCCTAAGTGGAATGTAAAAAATGAGTAAACAGATAAAAAGGAGAATCAGACCTATAAATACAGAGAACAAACCGATGGTTGCCCAGTGGGGTGGGGAGGTGAATAAGAGGATGGATAAAACAGAGGAAGAGGAGAAGGAGATACAGACTTCCACACATTGCTTTATATTGTTCTATTTTGGGGTTTTATTTATTTTTCCTATTCTTGTATCTTGAAGTCAAAGCTGGGAGTACTGATTTGAGACTGTTTTTATATTGCCATGAATTTTCCCTTTACTATTGCTTTAGCAGCATCCTAGTAATTCAGATACATTTGTTTTTATTTTCACTATAGTCAGAAATAATACTTCAAGTGATTACAATCCTCTTCAATTTATTGAGATTTGATATATGGTCCAACTTGGTAAATATTTCATGTATACTTCAAAACAGTGTGTGTGTTGCTGTTGTTGGTTAGAAAGTTTCATAATTGTCAATTAGGTCAAATTGGTTGGTAATATTCAAGTATTCTATATTCTCAATGATTTTTTAAAAATACTTTTATTTGAGTATATTTGACATGTGATGTGACATTAATTTTGATATAGTGATTCAACATCTCTATAGGTTATACTATGCTCACTACAAGTGTAGCTACTGTCACCTTGCAATGCTATTACAATTCAATTGACCATATTCCATATGCTGTACATTTTATTCCCGAGACTTACTTATTCCCGAACAGGAAGACTGTACCTCCCACAAATCTTTACCCATTTTGTCTTACCCTTCCCTTCTCTCCCGTCTGGCAACCATTAGTTTGTTTTCTGTATTTACGGCTCAGATTCTATGTTTTGTCTGTATAATCATGTGTTCCACAGATGAGTGAAATCACATGATATTTGTCTCTCTCAGTCTAATTTATTTCACTTAACATAATACCCTCAAGATGATACCCATAATACCCTCTAGGTCCATTCACGTTATCACAAATGGCAGGATCTCATCCATTTTTATGACTGAGTGATAATCCAGTGTATGTGTGTGTGTATCATGATATATCACGGCTTCTTTAGTCATTCTTCTTTATCCATTGATTTTAAGTCTATTTGTTCTCTCAGTTGTTGGAAAAAGGGGATTGAAAAAAATTTTTTTAAAGATTTTATTTTATTTAATTGTCAGAGAAAGCACACACAAGAAGATGAAGCAGCAGGCAGAGGGAGACATTGGCTCCCTGCTGAGACTCAGTGAGACTCAGTGGAAGGACCCTGGCATCATGACCTGAGCTGAAGGCTGACGCTTAACCAACTGAGCCACCCAGGTGTCCCAAGGGAGATTGAAATTTCTAACTATAATTTTGCATTCTTCTATTTCATTTTGCAGTATGCTGGCTTTACTTTCATGTACTTTGAAGGTCTGTTATTAGTGCATGGACATTTAGGATTATTATATCCTCTGGATCAATTGACCCTTTGATTATTATCACATTATCTTCTTCATACCCAGTAATACCCTTTGATTGGAATTCAATATTGTTTGATATTGATATTTTAATTCCACCTTTCTTTTGACTTTTTGTTAATTTATCTTTTTCTATCCTTCTACTTTTTATACACTTGTGGTTTATATTTGTAGTTTTTCTTCCTCTTAGGCACCAGATAGTTAGAGCTTACTTGTTAATACAATCTTAAAACTTTGTCTTTTAAATGAGGTATTTAGACCATTAAATTTAATATGTTGTTGATACAATAGGGTGTATGCCTATATTACACTATTTATGTTCTGTTTGTCTCATCTTCTCTTTATTCACTTTTTTCTTCTTTCACTACCTTTTTTTGGGTTAACCAAATATTGTTATATATGTATTTTATCACCATGATAGCCTATTCCATTTTATCTGTTTTAATTTAGTAATTGTTTCAACTTATCACAATCTAATTTCAAGAGTTATTACACCACTCTACATAGTTTATAAGAACCATAAAATATCATACTTTCATTTTTTCCTTTCTAGCCTTTAAAAAATGTTGTCATACATTTTTATATATGTGTATGTATTTTAATATTATGTGTGTAACCATTAATACATATGTGTGCATATATGTGTGAATGCTATCAACTCTACAATGCATTAGTGTTTTAAGCAGTAAATTATCTTTGAAAAGATTTAAATAATAAGAAACATATCTCATATTTTTATCCATGTAGTTACAATTTCTGGTATTCTCCATTCCTTGTATGACAATCCATATTTCCATCTGGTATCATTTTCCTTCTGCCTGACAAATTTCCTTTAACATATCTTTTGTTTATGTTCTGATAATAACTTATTTTGGCTTTTGTGTACTAGGAAATCATTCTATTTTTCTTTATTTTTTCAAAAAATAATTACTTAGTCAATTACATATTTATGAAATTATGTAATTCAATGAATCTATCACTCTATTTCTCCTAGAACATCTTCTGAAAGCACATGGAATATAAAGACAAAGCTATTCACGTGTTTAAATGCGCAAGCCTGGTAGTTTCATAATCAGGAAACAAGTTAAAAAAGGAAAAACAAAGAAGATTTTTTTAAGATAATAGGCGTGAAAAGAGGTGCCTACAATATGAGACCTTATTGACTCCTTGAAATCAAGCTCTGAAATCAGTTTCCTATTCCGAAGAGAGGTGGGGGCAAAAAGTAACAATGGATTTCTGGCTGGTATTATTATGACTTAAGCAAAACTGATACTTAATGAGGTGGAAAGAAGCAGATACAACCATGTATCCAACCAAGTTGAATGTGTTATACATTGGGAACCCCAAGTTTATGCATATTAGACATTGCCATTCAATATTATATATTTCTTAACTTCTATTTTAATTTCCCATGTCTTCAGGTAGCTATGCAGCATTTTGTGTGATTTTAGTTTGGTCTTCTAGGTCATTAATTTTTCATTTCAGCTCATGTAATGAGCACTATAACCAGTCCAGAGTTTCTAACATAAAATATATAAATTTAGTATATACATTTATTATATATACATATATTTTCTATTTTTATAGAAATTCTAGTTTTAAGTTAACTTTCCTTTTTTGAAAAAAGATTTACTTATTTGAGAGAGAGAGAGCATGGAGGGAGGGGCAGTGGGAAAGGGAGAAAATGTCAAGCAGGCTCCCTGATGAGCATGTAGGCTGACATAGGGCTTGATCTCATGACCCTAAGCTTATGACCTGAGTCAAAACCAACAGTCAGACACTCAACCAACTAAGCCAGCTAGGTGCCCCTAATCTAAATTTTCTTATCTCATTAATGATGAATTATGTATTATTCTTGAATTGCCCTTTCTGCTTATTTTCAATAAAATAATAATCATAAATTTATAGTGACATTTTGTTGTATACACCAGATTTTGGTATCGAGATCAATTATTTTGTTAGTAAAATTATTTAAATGCATGATGCATCTTGATTTTTGGTCAATAAATTTCACATTTCATTTATTTATACTATAAGCTTACAATATATCTGTTGACTTTGAAATTTCTTTCTATATGACAGAGAAAATAAATATTTATTTTTAAAGTGTAATGGCATAACCATGGGCTTTTATTTCTTGGGAGACAAAATTAGGCACTACTCAAACCAAAAACTTGAACTAAGGAAATTAAGATTACATGACACATAATGAATCCATAACACTTCTAAAGAAATAAAATGTTTCTCAAACCTGCATAAAATTAGATATGAATTCATTCAATATACTAAGAGTAACAGAAAGTAAGACTAGGTAAATATTATGCTTGATTATATAGCCTTTACATATAGAAACAAAAGCAGCATAGGAGAATGTGAATATTCATCTGTGGTAGATTGATTTTTCTCTAAATGTTCACTACCTCCATGACCTTTGGGGAAAGAGTGTAGATCTCTCCTCATTGATGTTGAGCTTAGCATTATAAATTGCTTTGACTAATATTTGAAGTATTTAAAACATAACATACTCCACATCTAAGTGAATTATTTAAATAATTTCCATGATTTGACTTTGTCCCTGAGTCTCTTTCCTTTACCATGAGAAGAATATAGTCCAAGTGTCAATGCTCCAACATCCTGAGTTTTGAAATCAGAAAACTGGAGTATGAGAACCAAATTCAACCCACATTTGGATCAGAACTATCATACCAATCTACAGGTACATGAGTGAGAAATAAATGATGGCAATTTTAAGCCATTAAAACTTGGATCATTTATGTTTCATTATTATAGCAAAAGCCAACTAAAACCCATGCAAACACTGATCAGAAGATTTTAGACAAGCTAAAATTATTATTCCAGTTGCATTTGCGAGGGTCTGCTTAATGCAGAGAAGGATACAGCCAACTATTCTCTATCATTTCCTTTAAATGCTTCATTTGTTTATTCTTCTCTGTTTTATTTACATGGTCACCAACAACCTACTAAATATGATTTCTTCTATCCACATAGACTATATAAGAAGAATGGACTTTTTATGCTACAAATGTACATATGCTTCCACATACAAAGATTTTTTTCCTTTTTTTTTTTTTAAAGATTTTATTTATTTATTTGACAGAGAGAGAGATCACAAGCAGGCAGAAAGGCAGGCAGAGAAAGAGGGGGAAGCAGGCTTTCTGCTGAGCAGAGAGCCGGATATGGGGCTCGATCCCAGGACTCTGGGATCATTGGCCTGAGCCAAAGGCAGTGGCTTAACCCACTGAGCCACCCAGGCACCCCTCCTTTTCCTTTTAAATAAATAAAATGACCTATTTGCTGTATAATAGTGCCCCATACTTGAAAAATGAGTTTTCCTTGAAATATGCATTTCCTCTTAGTGTGCTGACATTACTCCTCAGGTCAATATGTGCCAAGTAAAAATGTATTTCTAATTTGTATAACACTAAGTATAAATTACTATAAAAATAAGTTCTGTTAACATTATCAGTGGTTAAGTCATATTGATATCATGAATCCTTGAAACGATGTTTTGAAAATGTCAGTTTACCTCTATTGTATTCCTCCTCAAAACCTACAACCCCAGTCTAAATCTGAGAAAAATGTCAGACAAAACAAAATTGATGGGCAGCCCAAAAAATACTAAACATGACTCCTCAAAACTGCCAAGTTCATGAAAAACAAGTAAGAGAAATCGTTGAGAAGACTCTAAGGATATATGACAACTAAATGTAATGTGATATCTTGTATGGGAATCTGGAACAAAAAGAGGGCATTGGGTGAAAACTAAGATCATAAAACAAAGCGTGGACTGTATTTATATTTGTTCATCAGTTGTGAATAATGTGCCATATTAAAGTAAGATATCAATAGTAAGGTAAAAGGGATGCAGGATATATGGGAACTCTATACTATCTTTGCAGCTTTTCTGCAAATCTAAAACCACTCCAAAATGAAACATTACTGAAAATAGAAAAAGCATTATTTGTATAAAGTGGAAATATAGCTTATTTTCATTTACTAAAAAAAATCATTGTGTACCAAGTAGTGTTTAAAAAAGAAAAAATAGGGACAAACTATCTAGACATTTACTTAAATAGGGCAGAGGTTTACAAATAAGAATTTGACATTCTTCCAAGCTTAGGGTACCTTTCTTTTTCTGTTTTTTTAATTTAAGTTTATTTTATTTATTTATTTATTTATTTATTTATTTATTTATTTATAGTAATCTCTGCACCCAATGTGGAGCTTGAACTTACCAGAGATCAAGAGTGGCATACTTTTCTGACTGAGGCGCCAGCCACGCCCTATAGGGTACCTTTCTAAGATTAAACAAATCATTTGAAATCAGATAAATGTGCCCCAGTTTCTTTCTTTCTTTATAAGACTTGAATGTAGTAAAGTCTTTTAGAGGGCAAAGAGGATAGATTTTAATTGCTGAAAAGGGATGAGTCTGAGAACTGGTGCCAGTCAGCAATCATGTTTTATTTGAAATTACATTATATTTAAATTCATGTATGAAAAAAATAAATTCATGTATGTACAGATTTTCATTATATTTCCATTTTTTACATATATGTTAACCTAATGCTTTATTCAAGATAGGAAAATCAGAAAAGCTAAATAAGGCAGACTGATTATACTTTAACAATCTATGGAAAATTAATAGACTGTTTATAATGTGTCAGAGAGAAAAATCGATGTCTTAAAAATATTTATTGTATGTACTTTACATCAAAAATATTAAAGTCTTTTAGAACATTCATAAGAATGATTATATAATAGGCTATAATATTCATGGAAGTTAAAATATATTTAGGACGAAGTTAGGGCCGGTTATTTATTATGGTAGAATATAATATCAGGGCACCTGGGTGACTCAGTTGGATAAGCATCTGCCTTCAGCTCCGGTCGTGATCCCAGGGTCCTGGACTCAAGCCCCACATCGGGGCTCCACCTCCCTCTGTCCCTCCGCTCTCCCTTTGAACCTCCCTCCCACCCTCCCTGCTCATGCGCATAAATGAGCTCATGTTCTCTCTCACAAATAAATTTTAAAATATCTTTAAAAAATATAATACCAATTATGTTTTAAGGTGTCTGCACATGTAATCAGCAGAAAAAACAATCAGATAAATCAGGTCTTATGGATTAGCGATTGATATATGTAAATAGTTAACTTTCAATTATTTACTCTATAGTTTTCTCAGCAAATATATGAAAAGCAGATTATTATATGCAAGATTATTTTCTCAGATGTACAGTGGATTTAATTTAAAGTTAGGACATGAAATAAAACCCAACAAATAACGTCTTTAATTTAATGGGGAATAAAAACAAAATAGTCACAAACCACTTTAAACCAGGAGCGCCTGGGTGGCTCAGTCCTTAAGTGTCCGCCTTTGGATCAGGTCAGAATCCCAGGATGTGATCAGCTCAGCATCAGGCTCTCTGCTCTGCAGGAAGCCTGCTTCTCCCTTTCCCACTCCCCCTGCTTCTGTTCCCTCTCTTGCTCTGTCTCTCTCTGTCAAATAAACAAAATCTTTAAACACAAAAACAAACAAACAAAAAAAATCATTTTAAACCTAACAGTTGCAGAATTATAAGGAAGATCTACAAAACTGACTTTTTAGTTTGTCGAGGTTGTCAGTAAAAATTCATGATGACTATGAAATTATTAAATATTACAATGCTATGCCCAACAAATTCTGAAGACTTTCTGAGATTACATCTCTTTTTCTATGTTATATTATTTACAAAAGACACAGCATAATTTTATGAAAAAAAATATACAACTTCCAAAATCATATAAGCTATAGTTGACCAAACATCAAGGTTTGGTTTCTGTTTCTCTCTCTCTCTCTCTCTCTCTCTCAACTTTGTCAGTGTTTGGGAAACATAAATAAATTTTGGATATTTGGAAAGCTAGCATTTCATTTTTTAAAAAATATTTTATTTTTTTATTTGAAAGAGGGAGAGAGATCACAAGTAGGCAGAGAGGCAGGCAGAGAGAGAGGAGGAAGCAGGCTCCCCACTGAGCAGAAAGCCTGATTCGGGCCTCGATCTCAGGACCCTGAGATCATGACCTGAGCTGAAGGCAGAGACTTTAACCCACTGAGCCACCCGGGTGCCCCATTTCATTTTAACATATCAAATAATTCTGCAACTGGGCACCCCATTAGGTAGTTTTGCACAAATATTTTGTGATGAATTTTAGATTACATGACTGAAGTTTGATATAAATGTAATGTTCTATAAATTACCAATATTCTAATTGGTAGTTGGGCTGATTTAAATATAAGGGGGGAAAGTACATGTTTTATACATCTATATTTTTTGTTACATAACAAATACTCTATAAATCGTTAAATGATATTTTATTAATAACACATCTGTATTTCAGTCTATGAGTGTTGAATGCACCAAAGAAATTATTATAATGTGATATGCTGTTTTCTCTGAGCTTTGAAATAGATTTGAAATGATAACATAAGAAAAAATTAAACCGTTTTTAAATTCCCATAATCTCTACTATGATTAAAAGAAATACTTGAAGGCATTTCAACATCAGGGACTGCCAAGGTTATGGGCTATTATGTTGCAGTACTTTACATCCTTCACATCTGGCTTCCCTCTCCAAGAACCAATCGAACCTGCCTAATTGATATAGTAAGTCAAATAGCTGCCCAAAACATTTTGCAAGTTCGTATTCCCTCCCCCGCCACAAGGAAGCACCCATTGGAATAACTGCAGTCCATCTTAGATCTTACCTTACTAAAATGCCGTCATGTTGTCCTCTATCTGAAAGCAAGAAAAGTGTATTCAGCAAAGCCTGGTTATGGTTCGGTTCCACATTTTTCCCCTTGCCTCCTCCCACCTCCCCAAAGACAGAAACTTAGACAAAATTTTTATCATTTCTTTCTCCATGCCCTCCAAGATCTGGAGCCATTACACATAAAAGTCACTCAATTAACATCCATTGAAACAATAAGGAAAAAATGTAGCCCTGATTTCATACTATGACCCTGATATCTAGACTTTCCTTTTGACAACATGTAAAGTAATCCATGGCTATCGTCCTTAACATTTACTGTTTTTCATTTGCCATCCTGTTTGGTTGATATCAATTACTATCCATCCCAAAGTGTAATGTAAACAATTTTAAAAGGTAACATCTTGGGGCAGCTGGGTGGCTCAGTGGGTTAAAGCCTCTGCCTTCAGCTCAGGTCATGATCTCAGGGTCCTGGGATGGAGCCCCTGCATTGGGCTCTCTGCTCAGCAGGGAGCCTGCTTTCTCCTCTGTCTCTGCCTGCCTCTCTGCCTACTTGTGATCTCTCTCTCTGTCAAATAAATAAATAAAATCTTAAAAAAATAGTAACATCTTCTTTACCAATGTATCAATTTACCAAATAGTCCATCTAAGATAATATGCTGGTTTTCTCCATGAATAATAATTCTACATATTCTTCAGAAGGAGTAAACAGGAGTTAGGCATACCATTTCCTTCACTGATTTTTGTTACATGTTCTATCACACTGTGGAAAAGGCTCTCAAGACAATAAGGAACTTGTAGTGTGATTGGCCCTTTACCAGGGTGATACTAAGTGACCTTGAGAGCTTCTCCTCGGGCAACAAGTCTTACCCCTCACATTCCTCCACGTCACTGTTTACATCTTGGATCATCAAACATGACTCTCTGTACCCATCCTTTTACAGTACACATCCCCCATGTTCTACCATTTGCTGTAACTACCTTTAATATTTTACATCTGTTATCTTAAGTTAGAACAAAATCTACTTTTTTTGCTGATTTGTTTTGATCTTGCTACTAAGATGTAAACTACATGAAGACATGAACTCTTCTCTCTGGTGTGTCTACACTAAAGCTGAGCCAGTTTATGTAACAAAATACCACAGACTGGGTATCTTATACATAACAATAATTTATTTGTCGTAGCTCTGGAGGCTGGGATGTCCAAGACCAACATGGCAGCATGTTATGATGAGACTTCTCTTCCTCGTTCATAGCTGGTATCTTCTCACCATGTTCAAACACAGTAGAAGGGACTAGGGATCTATCAGAAGTCTATTTAAAAGGCACCTTGAGGGCTCCACCTTCATGATTTAATCACCCATCAAAGACCATACCTCTTATTATCATCATTTCTGGGGTTTAGGGTTTCAATATATAATCGGGGGGGCATAAGTGTTCAGACCTTAGCATGGTCCTACATTCTTATAATATGATTGGTCTTGTGTTAAGTTACATGTCTTCTAATTTCAGAGAATAATAGAAATGCAGAATGGAGATAATTTACCACAAATCCATTTTAATGACTTGACAATTGTGGGTAAGTCACTTGAAAAAATGAGCTCCAAATTTGTGCTTCCTCATGTTAATCAAATGTTCAAAAAATTGCAAAAGAACGGTTTTGAAAAATAAAGGACCAAACATGTCTCACACAGTACTAAAGTTTTTCCTTAGATAAAGTAAGGAAACATCAACATCAGTTTCTACAGGATTCTACCACAACAAAATAAACACATGGAGTAGGCGGACATAAGACCAAGGTACACAAGGCAAACTGGAAAATACGTCTTGTTTAAAGAGGTAGCAGATACTCCAGAAGGAGTGCCTGGTTGCTACATAGGAATGAAGGCTAAGTGCTGATATCTTCTAGCTTGGGAAAAGAAGTTTGAAATCTGGATATGAATTTAATGTCTCTAGAGATTCAAATTTTGGAAGTGAATTCTAAACTGTTTAAGTAGGCCAAAAAATGTCTGAAGAGGACTGTGACCCATAGCCCATCAGTTTCTAGCCACAGAGCTCCATGTCCTCGTAATTCTAAGGGCTTTTGAAAATAATTTTTACTTACACAATATTTTGAGAGATGTTATAAGAATTCATACTTGAAGGGCATCTGGGTGAGTCAGTCAGTTAAGCATCTGCGTTCAGCTCAGGTCATGATCCTGGGGTCCTGGGATCACAGCTTGCATTGGGCTCCATGCTCAGAAGGGAGTCTCTTTCTCCCTCTCCCACTGCCCCCCCCATTTTGTGCTCACATACACTCTTTCACAAAAATAAATAAATTCTTTAAAATACTCCATATTTCAAATTCATTACTGTGGTTATTATTGTAATAATAAAAAGGTATTGTTTATAGCATTAATATGCATTCTTTGGAAAATTTAACTCAATCTTTAAGCATTTTCCTCCCCAGAAATTAGTGTATTTTCATCTTACAAATACTATGTATTAGTAATAATACTCCAGTTTGTGATGACTGCAGAGAATCCATCTCCATTCAACTCAAGCAAATAGATATAGTGACAAGGATTTTTGATGAGTTTAATTTATTACATGACTAAATTCTAATGAAAGTTGAGATGTAGTCCAAATAAATCTCTAAAATGATATTTTCTATTTATAACATTCCTATCTATAATGCACATATCTACATGTATCGTGTGTGAGATACAGGCATAAAGTATAGACATTCTTTATTTTGTTCACATTGAATGTTACTAATATCTAGAAAAATGCCTGGAATATGATAAATACTCAATAAATATTTTTGAATGAATGAATGGATAACTGAATCCATAAAAGTATAAATTGAATGCCTACTAAGTGTTAAAAATTATATTAAATAACTTGCACAAAATAGTTATTTGACAAAAAGCCTTCTGAGTTTTTGACATATGTGTCTTAATCCTCATGTTACAAATGATAGAAATGAGACTCAAAAAAGTTACAAAATCTGCCAATTGTACACATTTAGGTTAGTAACGTACCTCTCAAAACGCTGCACTATTTCCGTTAATCCATCATTTTACTTTTTATTATTTTTCGTTTTTTCCATCATTTTAAAAATGACTAAGTCTCATATATTAGGTGATTGTGGAGATGGTTAGTAGTTTATTAAATCTGTTCTTCACTGCTTTGTCTGAAACATTAAGGAAAGAAAGCATGTCTCTTTAACCAATCTTTCTTAAAGAGCAATTACATTAAACAAGTTAATAAAGAAATAATCAGTAGCTTGGTTATTAAAATTCATGGTAGTAAGAAGATGTGCAAATAGGGCACACAATCAGTACTATACATTTTACTTTTCAACAGTCCTTGTGTTTTTAACAAATTGACCCAATTTTCAATTTGTAAAAATAAAAACAGTATGTATTGTGCCACTTTCACTTTCCAGTGCCTATTATGTTTATAAAATTGCTATTTACAAGCAAAAACTTAGTATGGTCACATATTTTAATTTTCATTTTGCCAATATAAGTAGTAGCTCCAAGTTCTAATTAAGATTTTGAAAAAAGTCTTAAACCAGAATTATAGATATTAATAGTTGCTCTGTAGTGAATGCCAATGTGGTAGAGGATGTATTTGGAAAGAGAAATCCCGATGGAACTGTTGGACGATTCCTAAATCCTTTCCTTTAAGATTTATTGTAATGCAGAAGGAAATCTGGAAGGTGTAGAGAGCTGGATCATTTTGATGATAGAAAGTCTGATTGTGACTCAGACATTATTTTTACTTACCTATTGTTAGTAGTGTTACAAGTCTTTGAATATTTTCAAGATGAGCATGGGGGGTAGGTTTCAAGAGATGGTTTCATCTGAGTTTATTTTGTAATGCTAAATATAATGCTAAATCTATACTGAGTGCTGACTTGTTGGGATATATAGATAATGTGAAAAATGTAATTTAGTTCACAATATGTAATTGTTATATCATCATCAAATCCATTTTTAAGTTATACTTTTATTTTTTTTAAGTTATACTTTTATTGCAAGTATTTGAAAATTTAATAATAAACGTTGAGTGTGTTTTTTACTGAAAGGAGATGCTATTGCTTCAACTTAAAATTTTATATATCACTAGACATATATTGTGATTTTTAAAGATTTAAGTTGTGGGCGCTTGGGTGGCTCAGTGGGTTAAAGCCTCTGCCTTCAGCTCAGGTCATGATCTCAGGGTCCTGGGATTGGGGCCCATGTCGGGCTCTCTGCTCGGCAAGCAGCCCACTTCCTCCTCTCTCTCTGCCTGCCTCTCAGCCTACTTGTGATCTCTCTCTTTCTGTCAAATAAATAAATAAAATCTTTAAACAAAAAATAAAGATTTAAGTTGTTCTCTGGATAGAAAGAAAATGGTTAATTAAAAAAATAAAACTGCATTTTGGAGATATTTATTGTTTATAGTATAAGATTTCCAGATATTCTAGAAATATTATGAACTAACAAAATAGATATGCCACTTTAAATATCCATTCTTAATTTTGAAAGCAAGTGTAGAAAACTGTAAAAGCATAGACTCCAGAGTCAAATTTCCTATTTAGATTTGCTACCTACTGGCTTTATGAATATGATCATTAATTAACCTTTCTGGGACCTACTCTCCTCATCTTTGAGGTGGAAAAAAATAATAGAAACACCTGCAAAGGAATTTTTTGAGGACAAAAGTAGTCAGTGAAATTAAAGTCCACATAAAGCATTTTGACTTACACTTTTTACAGCACACTTTAGAACCTTCAAAAAACTCAGTCTGATTCTGTAACATCCAGCATTCTGAAATGAGGTCTGGAGTGGATTACTTCCTATTTTAATATATATGAATGTTGTTTGATCATAGGATGAGCATTTCATTCCAAGGAACATCTGCTCTTCTAAATTTTGTCATCATTAAGTTTGAAAAAGAGCGGTCAATTCCCCTTTAGTTTTTGTTGACAACTTTTTTGGAGCCTTCTACCTTGAGCCGGGAACCATTCAAAGTGCTTTGGACATGTTTACTCATCTAATCCTTAGCAGTGTCTCATAAGTAAATAGTGTTAAGTATATTTTACCAAATAGGAAAGCAGGTGTCAAAACAGTTAACAACTTACCAAGTGTTGTACAATCAGCAGAAGGTAGAACCAGGATTCTGAACAGGACTTTTCTGACTCGAAAAACACCTACTCTTTATCATCTCCTTAGATTTAGTCCGATCAAGCACTTGAGGTGCAGGACTTACAGAAGAGGTCCCTGCTACCCAAAAGGTGATAAAAATTAAGTGACACGATCAACTTCAATAATTTAGAATAAGTATGCAATCAGCACTAAATTTCTTCTCTTCACAGTGAAGGGAGGGACTATGGACTGAATATTTGTGCCCCTCCTTCTCTTAAAGTAATACCTTGAAGCCCTAATCCCCCGAGTGATGGTATTTAGGGATGGGGCCTTTGGAGTTAATTACTTTCAAAGAGGCCATGGGGGTGGCCTTCCATGATGGGTTTGGTGTCTTCATAAGAACAGAAGAGACTACAGCTCTCTCTGTGAGGACACATTAAGAAGGTGACTCTCTGAAAGCCAAGGATAGGGCTCAAACCAGGAACCAAATCTGCTGGTACTTTGATCCTGGGCTTCCCAGTCTGCACAACTGTGAGAAATGAATACCTGATGTTTCAGCCCCCCAGTCCATGGTATTTTGTTATAGCAGGTTGAGCTAAGCCAGCCTTTGATCTATTATTCTTCGATTCTATTATTCCTCTCTATCCTATGTTACTATTACATATCCAATGCAACACTTACCCTAGCTCTTCTGACAACAAAGTAATGTTTCATTTTTTCTTGTTTCTATCACATGAAGATTCCTAGCACATGACAGACCTTTAGTAAATACTGTTATCTGTTATCTCCATCTGTCAAGTTGCAACTATTTTCATTATTTTATGCTCAGAATATCCTACTTATAATTGAATTGATTTTCCTGTCCCTGTCCTGCTACTATTTCCACTTGGTCAGGAATTACAGTTTTTAATACCAACTCATTCTTTCATTAGTTTGAATTCCAATGTCAGGGAACTTTCAAATTGATAGTGTGGGAGTTGAGTGCTTTCCTCAAGGCCGGCTAATATAATTACTGTCCTCATGGGTCACAGTTGCAACATTATCATTCACATTTTCCTGCAGGCTCCTAGAAAACTTTCAGTTGTTCCTGGAGTAAGTTGACCTTAAAGTATACAAATGCTCAGTATTATTTTTCTGAAATAAAAAATTACACACTTTTTATTAAATTGGTGGTATAGTAACCAGAATCATAAGAAATAGAATAAATGCTACTTTTTATAACAATATTTTGTATGATTCCTAGTGCTCTTATTTTTCACACATGTTCATAATATAATGTTCATGACTGTCACTGAGACTTCAAAACACAGATATAATAAAAATTTTTTAAAAACTAGGCTTCTTGAAAGAATTGAATTATATTATCTAATTTTATCACTTGGCTGATATAGCAGCTACTGTGCCCTCAGATTATACACCAAGAAAACAATAACATGCCCATGAAAGAGTGAAGCTTCCTCCAACACTTTTGAAAAATAAACCTAAGCACAGAATATTTAATCTTTAATCTTAGGACCTTAACATCACAATAAATCACAGCAAATCCTTTTTGTTTCAGCAAAACTTATAGAATATTGAAGCTTAATTAGGTAGCTCAACTGCCAAACTATCCTTTGGTTTATGTAGCAAGGCAATTTGAGATTAAATGCTAATTTTATAGATGCAGTATTAAGTATTTTAGGACTATCTGCTGATCACATTCTCAAATCAGTAGAATGCTAAATCATGATCAATATGATTGCTTTAAAGTATACACTTTAAAAGAAAACTATATAATAATTTTATAAAACCCTTACCACTTGGACTTTTCCCCAACATTAACATGCCAACTTAAACTTAGGGCTTAGTTATACATTTTTCTCATTCATCTAGTCACTAATAAATATGTCGTTTCATAATTAAAAAGTCTGAAGTTGTATATGACTTCCTTTATTTACAACGAGCAATTATATAGTTGAAACGAATAGTTTTTCAAAACATTAAATTCCTTGGGAAACAAAATAGGACAAATCTCTTACTTTTTTGGATGAATTTACTGCTTACTACAATTCAATCAATTGAATTCATTTATCTTAAAAAAGAAACTCTAATAAACAGTAAACAGCTCATTTTACATTGAAAAGTTTACAAAAGCCACCATGCTGGGCTACAAAGAAACATTTAATTTAGTGAAAAAGCAAAACAGAAATCATCTTCACCAACAGTTACTGCAATTTTCATTGTAATGTTGAAATATTTTTTTTAATCAGATAAATGTGTATCCCCGCTGGGATTAGGCAGTGCAGTGGAATGTTATGCAAAGAAAATCCATTGGCCTTTTAGTTGTGGCAATGGGCTCTATTTTCACCAGAAATGCAGCTGTAAAATACTAAAAGTAAGGCTGAAGGAATTTCTTTCCATTACCTATGTCAAACAAGTTAGAGGCATACTCAATTGCTGTTTGAATCATTTACAACTGGCAATTGTCATGATTGTAATGTGTCATTTGCAATTACAGTCAACTTTTTTCATTACGTTTTCAGACTTAATTTCAGAAAATGAATTCATATTTAAAGTTCAGAGCACCTGGCCTATGACTAAACCATGCATCAGTACAAACAATTGGACTGTTTGATGAGAGAAACATGCTTCTGGATTTAGTCGGCATTTTGTGACTATGGATGTTAATTGTTAAATGGCTTGGTTGGTTTGATACACTGACAATACTTCAGTGTATACAAGTTCTCTTTTTAGCTATGCATGTCTTACTATGTATTGACTATAAGTTTTCCAAGTTGTTCTAAAGCTTAAATAAGGTAGAATTTTATGGAGTATCTTAGAATATTTTTAGGGACTGACTGTCAAGGGTCCATAATTTTAAATTTCTTTGATTATTTTTGTAGGGACTTGAGATGCAAAAAAAATTGGATCCAAAAGTCAAAGTGGAAAGATCTTTACGAGGCCTTAAAAGTAATAATATAATATTGTTTTCAAAAGGTTACAATTGAAGATATATGTGTTTTGTTTATCAACAAATCAATAATTTTACATTTTTAACACATTTAATTTCACTTCTCTAAGGAAAAATTTATACTTTTTTTTTGCAGTTGATATATTGATTAAAGAAATAACATGATGATGCTTCTAAAACACCTTCTACCCATAATCAAATTTAATGCTTTCATTGATCAATAGCATAAGGTAGATCTTATTTTTTTTTTTTGGAGTACCATCTATAGCTGTCTAGACTTAAACATAAAATAAAATCTTTCAAATTTTCTTCTGAACTGTTCCTTTACTCATTGTGGTTGCTGTTCAACATTTGTTACAAGGCTTAGAGAGGAGCACCATCACTGGGAAGCTGATAAGAAATACAGATTCTTGGGCCCTCTCTTATTTTAAATAAGATTCTTAAGTGATTCATAAGGGCTTTAAAGTTTAAATAGGGGCACCTGGCTGGCTCAGTCATTAAGCGTCTGCCTTTGGCTCTGGTCATGATGCTGGGGTCCTGGGATCAAGTCCAGCACTGGGCTCCCTGCCCCACGGGAAGCCTGCTTCTCCCTCTCCCACTCCCCCTGCTTGTGTTCCCTCTCTTGCTGTGTCTTTCTCTGTCAAATAAATAAATGAAATTTAAAAAAAGTTTAAATAACACCGATGTAGACTACCTTCGTATTTTAGCAGAGGAAATCTTCATGTGGTCTAAAGATAAATAATGGTCCCTGATATTGAACCTGGATACTGTGCACCAGGCCACAGATTTGATTCACAATTTTTAAGTGTCTATTTTTGTGTGTATGGGAATAGAGGTGAGTCATATTTCTATACTGACCAATTATTAATTAACACTATTGATAATTATGTATTCTAGACTGCACAATCCAGAAGAGAGTATAAAACTATATCTAATCACTTGAATAAGAGGCATACTAAGTTAAATGCCTTAAAAGGGGTAAGAAATCAAATATTCCTAGGGACCAAATAGTAAAAAGGAAAGAAATACAACCAGGGGGACAATTCATTATGGAGAAAACTTTATTTGAATTTTTAATTGAATATGAATACAATGTCAGCAGATACAGCCAGGAACTTGTTTCTCAGACAGGGTAGTGTGTAAGCATAAGCCTAGACGGAGGAGAAAGGGATTTTTGATCAATAGGTCATCAGTCTCTGTTACTTGGAGTATATTACATGACAGGAGGTTAAAAATTAAGACAAGCCAAGTGAATTGGGGTGATATCATTAATAGATTAGAAACCTATGGATGATTTTCTTTGAGACCAATGTGATTGTAACAAGGGGTGATGGTTACTTACGTATGTCAATTTGACTGGGCCAAGGAATGCCCAGATTAAATATTTCTGAGAGTGCCTGTGAAGGCGTTTTAAGAAGAGATTAGCAGTTGGATTGGTGGACTCAGTAGAGTAGATTGCCCTCTGCAATGTGAGTGGGCATCCTTCAATCTGTAGAGTTCCTGTATAGAACAGAAGGGGGCAATAAAGAACTTGCCCCATTTGGTCCTGCCTTCCTGATTGAGCTAGGACATTGATCTGCCCTTGGGTCAAGATTTACACCATCTGTTCCTCTGATTCTCAGGCCTTTGGACTTGGAGGGGAATTACATTTCCTGGGTCTGAAGCCTGCACATAGCAGATCATAGGACTTCTCAGCCTCGACAGTCCTGTTGGTTGTTTTTTTCTGGGGAACCTGACTAAGATGCAAGTTTTTGAATAAAAGAATTGTACAAAGGAAAGAGGAAAACCTGAGAAGACATTTTTCCTTGGGAACAAAGACGCAAGATATGACTGAAGATTATGGTAGCAGGGTAGATGAAAGGGTTATTAAAAGAAACTTTGCAGGTGTATCTACAGGCCTGGGAGCTAACTGTCTAGGGTAAATGAAAGGAAATATAGAATAAAGGTTGACTATAGAGTTTTAATCCTGTTTCAGGAAGAAAGACCAGGCCATTAACAGAAATTAAGAGATCAGAAAAAGCCTCAGATTGAGTTTTGGACACAGTGATACAAATTTTTCAACACTGGAATATTTAGATGTCTATGTCCATAAAACAATGATGAAAGGAGAGAAAGATATGATGTGTATATTTGAGAGTCATCAGCATAGAAAACAAATAGATGAAACTGTGAAAGTGTATGAAAGTCTAGTGAGCGTGAAGGAGAGCACCTAAAATACACTCCTTTGCCCTATTCTGGCTAAACTATTATCAGCATCTCAATCAAAATTCTGCTTGGTCATGAATTTTATTTCATCTATTTATGTCATTACTTCTTTTTTATATAGTTAACCAAGTTGCTAAAAGCAAGCTTCCTTCACTTTGATAAATATGACAGAACAGTAGCCCTCCCCTCCTTTCTCCTAAGTATAGAACTTTACTTTTGGCTTAAGTAAGTTCTTCCCTTGTTCCCATAAAAAGTTTTTCCACTTTACATTGAACTTCTTGCTATCATGTAATAGATTTTCTGGACAAGATAAAGGCAGAAGTTACTAGGAACCCTTTAAAGAGAACTCATCAATTCCACATGAGAGCCCCATTTGTGTTTTGCCTTCTTACCTTAGAGGAAATACCAGCTTAATGGCTGAATCTCTGGCTGACATTTCGCAGGGGTAAGAATGAGATTCATACCAAAACGCTGGAAACAACGTCAGGAAAGACTGATTTGCTCTGAGCCATAGCATCAGTCCCAGATTTCTTTTCCTAAAAAGTTCCTTTAACTGAAAACAATTCTAAAACTTGTTTAAGCTGTTGTTTGGGGGGCTCATTGCTTCTTTCGTCCAAATGTGATTCTTAAATCACAAAACTAGCTTATTGTATCATTGTATCTTGATCCAATTTTAGTCCATCTGAATATGTAGATTTAACATCATCATGGGTAATGTGTACATTTTAAGGGAAAGAAGTCTTAGTGTATGACGCTGAGCCTCCTAGTCCATGTGGCTTAGAAATATATGTTAAACTAAGGGTAGATTTTAAAGAAAGATGTGGTTTTTAGATGATAGGCTTATTTATCACTTTAATATTACTTCAGCTTTCAGTTCCAATTGTCTTATGTTGATCGGAGCTAGCATGAATTCCATGTTAGCAGCCATAGCATCAATCATAGGTACCAGCTGAGAAAGCACAATGTCCTAAAGTCCCTCGATTCCATATTCCTATCATGCTGGCCTAGTGTGGTGTGAAATGCATGTTGATCTATTAGGGGGCGATAAAAAGCATCGTGATTAACTAGTGATTTATATCCTTCGAGATCGACAGCATATAGAAAATAGTGACTAATGGGGGATCTAGTGGGACTGAGAAACATTATATTAAAATAGAAAGCCTGATGACCTTATCCTAGAGCATTCATCACTCTTGCCTTCATCAGTTATCTCCCCTTCTCCCCGCACAATAAGCAGTGATGAAAAAAAAAAAAAAAGTGTGCCCTGAACTTACATTACATAGTCTTAGGGCAAATGCAATTGTTGCTATTTTATTTTATTTTATTTATTTTTTTACATTTTTAAAGATCTGTTTATGTATTTATTTTAGGGAGAGATAGAACACACCAGCACAGGCCAGAGAGGGTTCGAGGGAGAGAGAGAGAGGATCCTCAAACAGACTCTGTGTTTAGCTCAGAGCCCAATGCCTGGCTTGAAACCAGGACCCTGAGGTCATGACCTGAGCCAAAATTAAGAGTCGGGTGCTCAACAGACTGAGCCATCCAGGTGCCCCTGCAATTGGAACTCTTTAGGAACATGAAAAACTTTCAAAGTGGACTTGGCAAATGATGATATTAAAAATATATATTCAAATTGGATAGAAATATTCAACAAATTCCACTCACTCTGCAAGCATATAGTTTTACCCATTCAAAAATCCAAGGAATACAGAATGGAGAGCTGGTTTATTAATGCTTCATGGGATTCAGGGGAAAAAATGATACAACCTTTACAACTATTTGAAAAAAAGCTTAAAACCATAGCAGGAAATTTCAGTTGCCTGACCAGAAGATATTTATTCTTTGCTGGAGAAATCAAATTTTTGTGTTCATCCTTCACTAACTCAATAGTTACCTGTCTCTAGCTCTGGGTTTCATACCCGATCAGTTCGACCCAACTCTTTAGGTTCCATTCTTATTTCCAATGATGGATTTAGGCATTGGCTTGTGCAGCAATTCTAGCCAATTAGATAAAAAGGCATGTTTCCCAGGAACCTCTAGGATAGTTTTCTATCATTATTTATTTATTTATTTATTTATTTAATTTTATTTTTATTTTTTTAAAGATTTTATTTATTTATTTGACAGAGAGAGAGATCACAAGCAGGCAGAGAGGCAGGCAGAGAGAGAGAGGGGGAAGCAGGCTCCTCGCTGAGCAGGGAGCCCAATGCGGGCCTCGATCCCAGGACCCTGAGATCATGACCTGAGCTGAAAGCAGAGGCTTTAACCCACTGAGCCACCCAGGCACCCTATCATTTTTTTTTTTTTAAACCGTTCCTTCACATTCACTGCTCCTTTTCATTTCTGGATGTGTTGGCTGGAACTGCGGCAGGTTTCCTATGCTTTGTGAAAAGTTCGCCTGAGCACAAGCCAACATGCTAAGAGTGGAATCACAGATTTTCAAAAGTCCATTGGTCCTTCAGGAAATAGTTTAGCAGCTAAACTTGGAACCCTGAGGACTTCTACCTCTAGCCTATTTCATAGTAGGATGATTTATTTCTTAGTTTTTAAGCCGAACAAGTCGGGTTTTCTGTTATTTGCTCTTTGTTGATAAAAACATTTAAGCAAATGTATACCAGTTGATACCTATCCTGGCCATGACTATCCTGGCCATATTACAAATTTCTTGTTTATGTTTTTCTAATTTTTAATATAAAATAAATATATTTTCCATTTTGTATTAACTCAAGGAGATACACAATATTCTGGAGTATAATCCCCATTGGTGTCTTTTTTTTTTAAGATTTTATTTATTTAATTGAAAGAGAGAGGGATCACAAGTAGGCAGAGAGGAGGAAGCAGGCTCCCCACCGAGCAGAGAGCCTGATGAAGAACTTGATCACAGGACCCTGAGATCATGACCTGATCTGAAGGCAGAGGCTTAGCCCACTGAGCCACCCCAGTGCCCCCCCATTAGTGTCTTTAAACCGTGATCACTTGAGTATTAATTCCCCGAGGTTGAAATTTCAGATTTTGGGCACTCCACTAGACTTACTGTATCAGCATACTTAAAGATGATGACCAAGATTTTTAAAGTAGAAAAAAGAAATGCTTCCTGTTGTCCTCAATTGTTTGAGAAAAAGTGGTAGATATATAATGAACTCTTTAATACTTTGAAATCTGGGAACCTTTGCATCTTCTCCATTAAATAAAAATCTTGTGGCTTAAAAGAAGAATCAAGTATTGATCATTTTTTATGCATAAAAGTAATAAAATTTTTAAAATTTATATAAGGCTATTGTACCCAGAACACATCTTTATGTAAATGTATTAACAAGAGTCAAAGACTTTTTTAAAAAATGTCTTTTCAATTATATTCCACTCACTGAAATATAATTAATGTTCACATTTCCTTGCATATCATTTAATCATAGCATTTTGTGAAAGCAAATTATTATGTCCCTCTAATAATAAAACAAAGAAACTATTTTAAAATGTTAAAAACTTCAATGGCTTCATATTGTCACAAAGTCTATTTTTATAACTCCAAAATCTTATTTTAAAACTAAGTAATTTTATAGAAGTTAGCTCTCTTCAGTCCCAGAGATATGTGTCTCACACTAAAACTCACAAACATAATTAGCGTTAGCATCAGCAGTTTCTAAAGAATTTGTTAAACTTACTTTTAACTACCTTAATCAATTCAGTACATTTTCAAAAATTCCAAACATACTGAATTTGTCCTATCTTTATAACAGATAAATGACATTAAAAATTTTAAATATTTAGATTGTCAGAAATGAGATCATTAATATAATTCCCAAAGGATATAGAATTCCATTTACGAGCACAAATGAATCAATTTTAATGATGGCTAATTCACAGAGGATTTAGATCACTGTAACTGTGTTGTCGCATCTGCTGGCTCCCTGAACTAATTGTGGAAGAAAATCCATTGTGTTCAAAAAGGAAAAATGAAAATACTAGCAATGATCAAAGAAATGTGCTTTTTCTGCTTGGGAGTCCGGCCCACAACTGAGCTTCATCATCTGCCAGTTGGTCATGAAAGCTGACACTGGACACAGAAAATAACTCACTGCCCTTCATAGAAACCCAAGAATTTACATGCATTTCTCAGAGATACAACTGCAGAGAAGATTTGAACATTGCCATTCATAACATGCTATGGTTTTGTACTTGTGATCAAACCAGTTTAGCTGCTGGAGATTAAGGCCACCAAAGTCATTACCAAAGATGCAAAGAAACAGAAATTCAGCATGTCAATAACACTCTCTGTCAAGGTGTTCCATGGTAATGATTTGTTGTGATACAGCAGTTGCTGTATCACACCTTAGGATGTCTTTGTGAACTAGGTCTAAGGAGAATTTAATATGCAAATATGCCAGAAGAATTGAGGATACAGCACATACCTAGTGCATAATGTTAAATATGCATGAAACATAATGTCTTCATGTTTAATTCTATTATAATTTTGGGAGTTATATTTGCACATTCAAATTTTACATTTCTACTTTTTATTATTAACATACAGATGTGAGAGCAATTTTCTGTAGTTGCAATAATGTAGGCTTTCAGGACTTCTTCCTTGACCAAGATAAAGTTATTATTATGGTATATAACTGACGTAGTCCCATTCCTGTTGAATCACTAGCACACAATATGAGTTTCTCTTAAAATTTTTATTATCAAAATTATTTATGCACAATATGTGCTTAACAACCCATAGTGATAAGTAAAAATACAAAAGGGCATTTTACCATAAACATAAAAAGGTGTTCAGCTTATTTCAAGGCACATTAATAATTTATCTGAGGACATCTTTGTAAAGTTAGAAAACTAGCTCTTATTTCTATTGTTCTGCAAGATGAGTTCTCCAATTATTAGCATTTTTAAAATTGGATTGTATTTTAAAGTTTTTAAAGGAAATATAAACTAGATTTAATTTATTTTTAATTAGTGTTCTTATTTTTCTCATGTCCTAAATCAGAGATTAGTCTTGTTCCATATAGAAACATGATACATGTTCTCTGAATACACTTAGAGATTAGGTATACTCGGCACATATTGCCACATAGGATCATAAAAATAAAATGTTTTTGATCAATCAATTATTTTGTGAATGATCATAAATGATCACTAACTTTGGTTCCTAATTATGGGCTGCTGATATTCAGATATCCCTTTATACTCCAATTTAGAGACTAGAGTGATAAACAGAAAATTTAAGATAAACCATGTCACTTAAAAAAAATGCTTCAGTGCTATTGGTGATGAAATTGGGATGAAAACATTCTTTTCACATATCAAAAGGCTGATTAATATAAGATGCATAGAACAGCTAGCCGACCTCAGCACACAGATCAACTCATAAATCTACATACACTATTTTTACTAGAACCACTAACATTGGTACAGTTGTGAATTTAACTTTGATTTACTTAATTTTTTTTATTTCAAATATGACAACCATGAACCCTTGGGTTTTCAATTTATGAGACAGCTGAACATAGTCACCAGAAATTCAGAGCAAATGTATCAAAGTTCTCAGTCCACCACAAACACATTTTTCTTCCTTCTGTACCTGAATTCTTTAGGGTAGGTAACCCAATTCTCTCAATCCCAGCTCCTCTTCCCTGAAACCCAAACCTCTGTCTTCCCATCCAGATTATCAATGACAATTCTATTTCTCCATTAAACCCCCCTCTCATCTGAGCCAATGTTTTTTTGTTTGTTTGTTTGTTTGTTTGTTTTCTAAACTATAGTACATATTGTTTACGCCTCTACTTTTGGCAGAGAACCTTCCCCTTTTTTTTTATTTTTTCAGTGATCCAAGACTCATTGTTTATGCACCACACCCAGTGCTCCATGCAATATGTGCCCTCCTTAATACCCACCACCAGGCTCACCCATCCCCCCTCCTCACGCCCCTCCATAACCCTCAGTTTGTTTCTCAGAGTCCACTGTCTCTTATGGTTCATCTCCCCCTCCAATTAACCCCAATTCGCTTTTCCTTTCCTTCTCCTAATGTCCTCCATTTTATTCCTTATGTTCCACAAGTAAGTGAAACTATATGATAATNATATGATAATTGACTTTCTCTGCTTGACTTATTTCACTCAGCATAATCTCCTCCAGACCCATCCATGTTGATACAAAAGTTGGGTATTCATCCTTTCTGATGGCTGAGTAATATTCCATTGTATATATCAACCACATCTTCTTTATCCATTCATCTGTTGAAGGGCATCTCGGCTCTTTCCACAGTTTGGCGATTGTGGAATATGGCCCTTCTTTTCACTACATCTGTATCTTTGGGGTAAATACCCAGTAGTGCAATTACAGGGTCAGAGAGTAGCTCTATTTTTAATTTTTTTGAGGAATCTCCACACTGTTTTCCAAAGTGGCTGCACCAACTTGCATTCCCACCAACAATTCCCCTTTCACCACATTCTTTCCAACACTTGTTGTTTCCTGTCCTGTTGATTTTGCCATTCTAACTGGTGTAAGGTGGTATATCAATGTGGTTTTGATTCGAGTTGCCCTAGTGGCTAGTGATGATGAACATTTTTTCATGTGTCTGTTGGCCATTTGTATGTCTTCTATGGAGAAGTGTCTGTTCATGTCCTCTGCCCATTTTTTGACATGATTATCTGTTTTTTGGGCTTTGAGCTTGAGAAGTTCTTTATAGATCTTGGGGATCAGCCCTTTGTCTGTAGTGTCAATTGTGATATCTTCTCCTATTCCATGGGTTACCTCTTTGTTTTGTTGACTGTTTCCTTTGCTGTGCAGAAGATTTTTATCTTGATGAAATCCCAAAAGCTCATTTTCACTGTTGTTTCCTTTGCCTTTGGAGATGGTCTTGAAAAAATTTGTTGTGGCCAATGTCAAAGAGGTTACTGCCTATATTCTCCTCTAGGATTTTGATAGATTCCTGCCTCACATTGAGGTCTTTAGTATTCCCAACTCCTGGAAATAAAATTGAGTATGTGGTGTGAGTCAGAGACTTGAGGTCATTTCCTTTCCCATGGCTACATATTGCTTCAGCCCAGGAATGAGGGGATGGAGTAGGGGGCACAGCCAGCTCCTCACCTCTATCTTAGAAAAAGTGGCCCTACCATGCTAAGCATGCACACATGCACACACACACAAATGCACAGCTCCCCAAATGTTGGGTTCATGGATGAGGATTAGAAATTACATATTCTCGCATGGCAGACATTGTAGAAGGTAGCTTTGGCTTAGTGGATGATTGCAGCTGGTTCTTTCTCTCAAAGGTCCTTCGTGGCTTTCTCAGATCCCTCATTCACCAAAATTCCTACTACCAGTCTTTTGATTAGGAAGACACTATTTCCAAGTCTGGCTGTTTACAATCCCCCTTCTACAAAGACTCTTTCTGATTATACACTGACAGAGCACCTCCAACCAAACCACACACCCTCTCTCCTTTAGCCTCTTAATGGCTTATTAATTCTTCTCTCATGATAGGGTAAGGGTGCCAAAACTAAATTTTAGCATTTTTTTGCAATTCCTACATAGGTTGATTCACCAGCCAATACATTTTTTGTAATTAGTGTCTGAAAACTACCAGCACTGGGATTATATTAGAAAATATAAGGGAAATCAAATTCTACCCTCACTGAGCTTAGAAACTTTAAAAATAAAAGTTAATAGTGTGCTACATGGTGATAAGTGGTAAGGAGGGAAAGTAAGCAGGAAACATGGCATGATGTATATTTGCATGGGTGGATGCAGTTGAAATTTTAGATAGAGGTGATCATGGTTGGCATCTCGGAGAACACAACCTTTGAGTAGAAACCTAAAGAGGAAAGAAAATTATTGTTGGTGATACAGGAGAACATCTTTGCAAACAGAATGATAGTATGGTTCAAAGTGCCCTGAGGTAAGAACATGCTTAGATGTTTTAAGGAATATTGCAGAAGCCAGTCTCATGGAGTGGAATAAAGTGGGTTAACGAGGTAGAGAGGAGTAAAGTAGTGAGGCTGAGAAGTGTCCTTTGCCAGTGGTAGGCCTTGTAGGCTCTAAGAAGGACTCTTGGGTTTTTACACTGAGTAAGACAAGAGACAACTGGAGGGTTTGGAGGAAAGGATGGAAATGATCATGTTGATGCCTTTTTTTTTTAAGATTTATTTATTTATTTATTTGACAGAAAGAGAGAAATTGCAAATAACAGAGAGGCAGGCAGAGAGAGAGGAGGATGCAGGCTCCCTGCTGAACAGGCAGCCCAATGTGGGGCTCCATCCCAGGACCCTAAGATCATGACCTGAGCTGAAGGCAGAGGGTTTAACCCAGTGAGCCACTTAGGCACCCCTATGTTGACGGTTTAATATGACTGTTTGAATAGTACTCTGAAGAGGCCAAGGGCAGGAATAGGGACACCAGTTATCAGACTCTTGGAATAATTCTCCAGAGAGATAATGTGACTTGTTCTGGGATGGTGACAAGTGAGTTGATGAGACATTGTCAACTTTTGGGTATGTTTTAAATGTAAAGTCAACACGATTCAATAAAATTAGACACATGCGAATGAGTGGAGTCAAGGATGACACTAAGGTTTGAGACGTCAGCAAGTGGAACAACAGGGTCAGCAGCAGTTGAATGTTGCTCATGGAAGGAGCAGGCTTAGAGGGGACATTTGGAAACATGTCAAGTCCAGAAGTCGATAGATAATTTGCTACCTCAAATGCTCTCCACCAAATATTACTTTTGGTTCTCAGGACTATAATCACATGGAGAACATGTCGTAAAAGTTCTAATATCACCTTGTCCTGGTTATGTTTTCTAATATGATCCTAAACTAAAAGAAATTCTCAGACTGATATTATTTCCCCTTAGTTTAACAGATTAGGGAGATTAGACTCTAAAATTTTATGGTTATTTTGTCCTTTCCAGTTACAGATTAAGCTGCTTATTATGGGTCCCTTCATAACAGCATAAATGGTTAAAATCAAAGTGCTAATTAGCAATCAAGCCATTTTTGAGGGTCACAAAACCTTTTGAAAAGCAAAACTCATGTCCTAACTTCTCTCTTTACTAAGATTTTTTTAAAAGTCTAGATCACTAGTTCTTCTACATTTGTAGAAATGTAGAGAAATTTTATTTTTATATGCAGCAAAATTCTAATTCAATAGCTTCTCCCAATTGTCTCAGATTTTTTAAAAGAAATCTGTTTGTTTTCTTTTGATTTTTCTTGTGAGTTACATTTTTAAATTCTCTTTTGCATGATACAAGATAAACATCCAAGAAAATCTTGAAACTTTACATTCTATATTGATAAGTCTTTGGTTCAATGATAAAAAGCCTTTAAAACTCAGTAGATTTCATTACATTCTTATTCATATTAAGTGAGGAAAATGCTTAATTTGCAACTGGACTATGTGGTGCTGGTCTGGGCCAAGGTTTTTACATCTTTCCTTTCTAGGCCCAAGATGAAGGAGTACCTCCTATATTGAGCAAGCTATTCTGGGTGAGGGCAGAAGTTGGAAGTGGTGGGGGGAGTAGACCTGGACCACACAACTACATTCACAGCTATAAAATGAAAGTGACTTATGTTATATTTATCCATATTCCATTGAGCAAATTAAAGTCTGACCAAACCCAAAATCAATGAGACAGAGAATAAGTTCCCCCAATGAAGCATGACAAGAGGAGCAAGGGGGAAATTAATAAATGTGAACCAATTGCACATTTTATTTAAAAAATATTTTACTTTAATAAGGTAAATTTTTCTTCCCAGGTATAAATAAAATCAACCCAAATATTCAAGATCTACTGATCAAATACTGATCTCTCTTGATGATCTTACACATTCATTTCATAACTACCTATATTTTAAAAGATTTTCATCATTTATTTTACAGAAAGAGACAAAACAAGAGAGGGAACACAAGCAGGGGGATTGGGAAAGGGAGAAGCAGACTTTCCAGGGAGCAGGGGACATGATGTGGGGTTCAATCCCAGGACCCTGCGATCATGACCTGAGCTGAAGGTAGATGATTAGCAACCGAGGCACCCAGGCACCCCTCATAAATACCTTTTGCTCTACAATCAAAGTAACACCTGAAAAATCAATTATATTTCAATTACATATTCCATTCATACTGAACAGTTTAGTATAGGCTTATGTATACTTTATTTTCTTCAGTAATTGCTGTTGTTTTGATGTTAGTAACTTGTTGCATGCCCCATCAGACAGACTCTCATCATGATGTAAAGATTTTTGGCACTTTGCCTAGGGATAGTTTCATGTATCCATGGTTTTTGAGAGATTTTTCAAACACAAAAGACCACAGAACCCAACAAAGGAAATAAACTATTTAATTTTATAAAATAAAATAGTTAAAACAAGCTGGATATGATCTTCTCATTGAAGAAATCTCTTGATAATCTTATATAATGTTTTAGAATAAATTCTTATCATTTTGAGAGAAAATTCTAAGAGCTTCTTATCTCTGAAATAAAGAAAGAAAACCAAGATCATGCCAGGGGATGAAACTATGTTTTTATTCAGAATGAGCACAATTATATACTTTTAGGTACTATTGGGAGGGGGGAAAAACTTATTGGAACATGAGACAGAACTGAATTCTTTGGCCACGAGAGGGGTAAATTGATTTCATAAACCATCAGTTTGAAAAACAGTGTTTTAAATCATTGTTTCACTTTTTGGTTATGAATAAGGAAACAAAAAGAATTGGTTTAGAGAGAACATAAATCTATGAAATGATATTTGTTATCTCAGGAAGGGCTGAAGAATCAGTTTTGGAGTGTAGACAACCAGAAGCTATACTCCAACCATATGGCAGAACTATTTTCCAGACCCATAAGCACAAAGAGCTGAGCTAGGCATAAACAGCTCAGTTTGTGTTACAGATACTGGACAAGATGCATCATCTTTGGAAGCTCTCCTTCTACTGACACTGAGAAGGCATGAAGGGTGGGGTGCCATTTCTTGGTATCTCTAGTTTAACGAATAAATGGCTCAAGTGAGATTTCTGATTGTTGGGACTCATTACACATGACTGAATAATGACTGATAGAAAAGCCTAGTTACATGAGTTTCTATCTGGGGTAGGGACAGATTCTCAATGTGATCAGTTTCACCAACACAGAAAGCATTTCTAAACCTTTCAGACCATCAAAAAATGTGACCGATGACTAGATCATATAACTCAGAAAATCTTCCCTGTATTTATATATCTTCACAAAATGGCATTTCCTAGTCTAGAAACCTATGACAAGAAAACCACAAAATTCATTACAAAACTATAATACAGAATAATGTATGGATTTAGCTGAATTTGGTCCTGCATTCTATGTTACACATTTTCCATTGATACTTTCGATACAGGCCTTCTATGGTCTTTTGCTTTATTGCCCTTCACAGATACTATGATTTTTGTTATTATTGTTTGTTTGTTGGTTGGTTTTTTACAAATTGAAGATTTGTGGCAATCCTGCACTGAGTAAGCCTATTAGTTCATTTTTCCAATAGCATTTGCTTACTTCGTGCTTCTGTGTCACACTTTGGTAATTCCAACAACATTTCAAAATTGTTCATTATCATTATATTTGTTATGTTATCTGTGGTCAGTGATTATGACTCACTGAAAGCTCACTTCATAGTTAGCACTTTTTAGCAAGAAAGTATTTTTAATTAAAGTATATACATTTTTATAAAGACTTAATGCTATTGCATACTTAGAAGACTACAATATAGTGAAAACATAACTTTTACATACACTGGGAAGCCAAAAAATTCACTTGACTTTTTTTTATGGAGATATTCACTTTACTATGGAGGTTTGGAACCAAACCTGTAATATCTCTGAGGTATGTCTATAATTCATTCTAGTTAATGCTTTATTTAGACAATGGGAGACAGTCTAATTTAATGTATGATAACAACATATTTCCCTGATGACATGTATTATACCATCTTAAATGACATAATACATCTTCCGAATCAGTGATAGATAATTCAGTTTACCTGAGAAATGCATAACATATGAAAACAATTTCATACTTGAAAATCATGTTTACTCCTTTTCTATAATAACCTCCTAGAAATCCCTACTAAGACATTTGCTTAATTTTGATAGTTTTGTTGTAAATTACTTTTAGAGATAAGGTGTAATGATTTTAAATAATTGTACAATGACAAAAGAAATGACATATGAGATTATTATAGAGCCTCAATATCACTCTGTGATATATAAAATTGACCATGTTGACATGCATAAAAGATAATTTAAATTATATCTGATAAAACAAACTGCAATCCATATCCTCCTGATATTTAGATTCCCCCATACACATGGGTCTAATCAAAGAAAGCAATTTTTTTTTCACTCTGATTTAAAAGAAATCACTTTTTTCTTAAAGCTTTTTTATTTTTATTTATTTGACAGAGAAAGATTACAAGTAGGCAGAGAGGCAGGCAGAGAGAGAGAAGGAAGCAGGCTTCCCGCTGAGCAGGGAGCCCGATGTGGTGCTCGATCCCAGGACCCTGAGTTCATGACCCAAGCCAAAGGCAGAGGCTTTAACCCACTGAGCCACCCAGGCACCCCAAAAGAAATCATTCTTATGTAGTAGATAAAATGAGAAAATTTAGGTGTCCTCTCCAAATATAAGCTCATTACTAGGAAAGGGAATTTCTAGCACAGAATTCTACAGAATTATAGATTTCCTTGTTAAATAAGTAAAATAAATAAATAAAACAAAACAAAACAAAATAAAATATGAATGAGAGAATAAGGTTGGAATGGGACATCAATTCCTTACATTTTTGTCCTCTCAGCAAAATTTTTCCCATGATGAGACTTGGCATTTACATTAACCTCTAAGATCCTATTTTCACATTCTTCTTTGCTTTGCTTACATTTATCAGTCCATATTAGAGTCAAAACTTACCTCCTAATTCTTCAGCAAATCATCTAAGTAAAAGATTTTACTATGTTAGTGGTGTTTGAGTACATTCACATTGAAGAAGAAAGAAAATAGCTATCAAAACAGATTGTCTCACTCAACATGAAATGCTCTTTTAGGGTAGTAGAAGATAAGAAATTCTTGTTAAAAGGAAATAATTTAATTATTTGCTGTGTTTTATATGATTTAAGTTGTCGATCATATACATAAAATAGTAGAATTTTCTGAGAGGAAAAAAAGACAACAAAAAACTGTATTCCTGGGACTTGAGAGGTTCTCAAACTGAGAAGACACTGGGAAAATTAACTTTTATCTATGGAAATACTGGTGGATCTCTTTATACAAACCTACCATTTTTTCCCACTTAAAAGTCAATTCACAGGGCGCCTGGGTGGCTCAGTGGGTTAAAGCCTCTGCTTTCGGCTCAGGTCATGATCTCAGCGTCCTGGGATCGAGGCCCGCATCGGGCTCTCTGCTCAGCAGGGAGCCTGCTTCCTCCTCTCCCTGTCTCTCTGCCTGCCTCTCTGCCTACTTGTGATCTCTCTCTCTGTGTAAAATAAATAAATAAAATCTTTAAAAAAAAAGGTCAATTCACAGTGAATATATCATTATGTATAAATATTTATGTCTTCTCTGTGAGATCCATGTAATATTATCTAACCTCTTAAGAAAATTTAATGGTCTGCCAACTGTTTACTCTATCACATTATTAAATGCTTAATTTTGAGATGTTACAGTCGCCATTACAATATGGAAATGTTACCTTTGGCTTTCATAAGTTTCTAAGTTGTATATTTGTGTACAAAATTTAAAAAATACCCGTCACCACACACACACACGCACACACACACACACACACACACGTATTGTAATGAGGGAATATAGTGATTAAAAAGGGTTAAGTCAGAAAACCTTAAACTACTTTTAGCAAATCTTTGGTATACTGAATTTGCTTTGTAATACGGTGTGACAGAATCTGAGTGCTATCAATAGGAATCACCCAATGCAATGAGATAAGTGGAACATACTGTTGAATCAATAATTGTGGCAGGAGAAGACCAAGATTTTCAATGACGAAGGCAGTAGAATTCCTCTTTTTTTTTTTTTTAAGGTTTTATTTATTTATTTGAGAGAGAGAGAGTGCGTGTGTGTGTGTGTGTGTGTGTGTGTGTGTTTGTGTGTGCAGAGGGAGAGGGAGAAGCAGATTTCCTGCTGAGCAGGGAACCAGATGCAGGACTGGATCCCAGGACCCTGGGATAATGACCTGAGCCGAAGGCAGATAATGAGCTACCGGGGTGCCCCTAGAGTCCGTCTTTAAAAACAGAGAAACTTGGTTGCATTTTATTCAGACTCTTATTTTTAAGAACTATTTATAGTGAGTCATTATTATTAACTGATTGGCATGACTCCTTCCTGGCATTGCTTTATGATTACATGCATTATTCTCTTTTTCAGCTAGATATTTAGATGGTGTACATGCACACAAACACACAAACCAAACCTTACTACTTAGAACTTTAAGCTTAATATTGACTTTGACCTTATTGTTATATATAGTTTGTATTCTTTAAAAATGTTGAAGAGATACAGCTAATGTGGACAAACTCATAAGAGAAGTAGTCTCAGGTTACTTCCTATCACTTGTGAATAAATCAGTGCTGCCTCACAAATGTTCTTGTAGAAGGTTTACCTGCATTTCTTATGGAAGCCTAATTAGCATCATATAGCTGACAAAGCGGAGTATCTGTAGTATGTAGGAAACAATGACAGTTGTGTATTTATTCTCATATCTTGGGGACAAATACATTTCTAGAAAGTAATTTTATATATTCTGGTTTAACATCTGACTCTATTTCAGGATTTTCAGGTCTCATGTTGGTATTTATATCTCAGCCTCAAAATAATGAACGTGCATTAGAGTCAGAAAATTTTCCCAGTTCCTGTCGTTGATAATGAGTAATGTCTATTACTTTCCAGGCAGGGTTCCACCTTCCTTTGGAAAAGAAAATGCTCACTGATGTTCTTTCTTTGCCTTGGACACTGATTTAATTGAGCCACAGTGAGGTAATCTTGGATCTTTATATACCGTTCTAATTGGTTTGTGCTGACACACTTTTATCCCACATCTGCTCCACTTCCTTGTATTCCTAACTTCTAGGGATGCTTCTAACCCAATCTTGATGAATGGATTCTTAGGGTCCACTCCTGTGTCATTTATTCCTGTTTCATTTTCCACTGGTTCTGTGGCCATTGCAAGTCCTCATGAGCAACCTCTTTCACTTTTTACCAGAGCTGCTGCAAGCACCACCATTTGCCACTGGATCTCGCTGTGGTTTCACAGCCTTCCCTGCTCTCACGCCACCAAGGCCCATCCTCAAATTCGACACTCGTTCTATGGGTTTTGGTTTCCTTATTCTTCCATTAGTTGTGGTGGAGCTGTCGACTGACTATTTCTTCTTCACTGGCTGCTTTCTCTTGACATGGCCTCAATTTTCTCACAATACAAAACTCCTGAAGGTGAATCCTACGCCCCGAGTGATTATAGCTTCTTAGATCAGTTGAGTTCACCATACATTGTTAAGCATTTTGAAAGTGCCTGGTGCTAAGTGTATGGGAAACAGGGACAAATAAGACACCATCCAGCTTATTAAGGAACTATTAATTTGACTGGAAGGAAGAAAGGGAATTGTAAATCAATATAAGTGCTCCTTATAGTACTGATGATTTCACTGTTGCTTCTACTCCAGTATGTTCCTGTCCTCACCTTTACTGTTACACAATCTACAGAGAGCCATTGTGGACAATGTAGACTACAGGAATTATTTATACATTAGAAAAAATAGGTCCTGGTCTCTGATCTCTCTGACAGATCATCTTACACTGCTTCTCTCTCATAAATCCTTCACAGTATTGACAGTGTGTTCTCCCCTGCCTAAAAGTAGAAATGATTAAGTTCTAAATAGTAAAACAGACTATTCTTTTCCTTCTTTCTTTCTTTCTTTCTTTGCTTTGCTTTTTCTTTCTTTCTTTCTTCTTTTGGTCCTACTACTTAAACAAGTATCTTTAGACATGCTTTGTTCATGTAATACATCAACACCTTCATTTGGGTCTTTATAAACACTAAAATCCATGAGAATATCTGAAATTTTATATAAACAAAATAGAAATTTAAAATTGATCCATAAACTTTCAGAGTGCTGTATCCCTTTATGGGCATTAATTAGAAAACCATACCTGGTGTCTGTGTGGTGGTGGTGATGGTGAGGTGATCTTCCCAAATATTTTCCTCACATCCAGAATAAAAAAAGAAATCACAAAATACAACAAAGGACAGTCTTTACATTTTAATTAGTATCCAAAGCATAGAGCATCTTTAATTTTTTGAGAATAGTAATAGCATCAGTTGAATTCTTCATTATCTGTAATTTACCCACAAATAGCAAACTTGTATTCAAGTCAGGAAATTTTCTCAGTTTCTGGTCCTGAGTATATCTATTATACTTTCCACACAACAATTATTGCTCATGAATTTTTATGAAAGCAACTTAACAATGTATTATAACCGCGTCTATATGCACACAGTGAATTGGGGAATTGTCACACTCACAGATATAATGCAGTTTATATAATACTTCCACCTAAGGTACCCGATTATTTCAAGTCAGTATTCTTCTGGCTTGAGTTGCAAAGAATTCTCTAGCACACGATTTGGCACGTCTGGGCACGATCTTAGTCAATCTTACCATATCTAGTTTCAGAATGTCAGTGCTTCTAGGTACTTAATAATTAAATATGGATGATACAACACTCCCCGGCATTAAAATGGTACACTGGACTGTAAAATTCACAATAAAGACACGAAAAATAAAGGTGACAGTCAAGCCAGATGGTCTCTTTGATGTTCTAAAATACACATGAAATATTTTATTAATTTAATCACCATCTGGGATATAGTTGAAAATTAGCATCTTTGGGCAGTTAAATCCAGATATAATCTGGATGCCACAATGTGTTCTACTCCAACTTCTGCTATTTTTCTCTTTGGTGACACTGCGTGGAATCATTTTAGTTCTTCTTTCTCATGTGCATGCATAAATAGGATACCTGCCTTCTGTCAGGATACTGTTGAAAGCACTTGAAATTGAAATGGGAAAACATTTATGTATATATCCATAAGGTCATAATTGATTCTTCTACAAATTCTAGATCATTGCATCATGAACTTTATTAAGTTACACGCTTTTAACAATTAACATCAATTTGATTTCGCCTTTATTGGCTTCTGAATTTTTGAATATCAAATGTAATTTTCAAATAGATGAGGAAGGAATGCTTTTCTAAAATAAGTGTATAGAAGTGGACAGACCTAGACATTGTGTACTTGGGCAAGTAGGTCAACCTTCCTTGAGTGTAATTCAATTTCTCACCTGTGAATTTAAACTATTGAAGGTCCAGATGGCATTAGCGCTACTAGTCCAGGGATTGGCAAAGGATGACCCCAGGGCCAAATTCAGTTCACAGCATGTTTTTCTACTGCTCTCAAGCTACAGTTGTTTTTTTTACACTTTAAAGAGTTGTAAAAGGCAAATAAGCAAACAAATAAACACATAAATATTAAAGAGAAGAATATGAAACAGAGACTACATGCCAGCAAGGATATTTACTATCCTTGCATATTTAGGTATGTTCTTTGCAACCAGGGATATTTACTATCTGGCTCTTGATAGAAAGTTTGCCAACCCCTGCACTAGATTAAAAATTATCATAGAGATTTGGTCTATTAGCCTCAACACTGACTCTGGATTGAAATAATTTCAAAAATATAAGAAATACATATGAAAAATCACCCTACATAAATAGGAGAGAGTTCTAAGTTGAATAGTGCTAAAAGTCACTCTAACTGACTAATATATCCAAGCACTGACAATGTTAATTAAGACCAGGCACTTTGAAATCCAGTGCAGTAGATTTGTTGGGGGAATTCAAATAAATTGTTAATGTTAAACAACTTTAATTATTCTGTTAGCCTACAAAGAGAAATTGTATGTCTTTCAAAATGTAAAAATCAAAAATTTTGTAGTGCCTTTGAATTTTATAAACTCCATTCATCTATGTCTTCTCTGATAGTCACAGAGATCCTGGGTTTCTGTGTTTTGTTTATAAAACTTACATAAAGTCACAGCTACTTGGTGATAAACCTTGAGATTAATTATTAATTCAACTTTCTGTCACCAACAGCCATACATTTTCCCCTATATAGGGTCACCCTTGATCAGGCAAAAAATAAATTTAAAAAAGTAACAAAAAAAAAGAAGAAATTCTAAAATAGCAATTAATTTTATCAAGGGAAAGGAAAAAGAGTTTTCTTATGCATATAAAAATGAGTGGAGTTAATAGCATGCCAACCTAGACACACAAATTGGTGGCAGGTGTAAATAAATAAATTAATCACTTTTATTTAATTGAAGTTTATTTTTCAGTTAATATAAATAGAAGCTGAGTAAAATGGAGTGAAAAATCATAAGCATTAGGTTTTAAAATAACTGTCCATTTTTAAAGGAATTTAAAACAGCTATTGTAAATCTGTACCCTGTATATTTTTACCCTTAGAGAGAACAGATCAAAATAATTAGATGTAGATAGCTGTGAACATAAAGAATTAAGGAATGTGCATAGTTCTTCTAATATCCTGTAAACCAGAAATATACAGTGTAGAAATACTGATGGTATGACATTCACATTTTTCCTTCAATTTCTCATTTTTTGACTAAACATCTTGTTTAATACAAATAAAATATTAATGTTCTATTTAATTCAAATAATAAATACAATGTATTTTAGTAAAGGGTAAGAGATTACATTTCCTCACTGATATTCATTAACTTAATATAAAGTAAAAGTTACAGTATTTCTGAATCATGGAGACATCCTTTTTACCACAACCATTAGGGTTGGTTTGTAAAACTATAGCTTTATTACTCTACTAAAATCTTTTATACAGCATTATATAATATGGGGCACTCTAGTTTTCCTCGTGGTATATAATCTTCCACACTTGTAGTTTTTATAATCTCACTGAGTAAAACAATCTCCAAGTTACTGATTCTTTTTTAAATATAAAATTTTAAGTCTCAATAGCAAATACACATAATAAAATATCCAGGCTTTTAACTAGGATACTTTAGATGCATTGCCTTAATTCCAAACCGGGGCTCCCAGACTTAAGGTGAGCTCTTTCCTTAGACCGGCAAGTAAGATCAGATTTCTGAAAATTGTTTTTATTTGTGGTCTGAGGGTATTTATCATGAATTTCCTATGAAGAGAATTTATTATCTTATATTTCAACTTTATATTAAGAGAAAGTATTTAAGAATTATATTTCACAAACTAAGCACACATTTGCCTTATAACCACTACTTCCCGTAATACAACCCAAGAAAACTTTTCAAGTATTAATTTTGAAAGCTAAAGCAGAAAGTGCCAGTCAATTCCCAAAGTTCAAGCGCACGTATTATTAATTCCTATGATTTATTTGCCCTACAAAGACCTTCCTGTTTGAGCACAAAAGAAGCATTACTGTGATTTTCCTTCCATAACCTCAGTGGAGAATCAAATGACGACTCTATCATTATAACAATAACTGAGGGTCAACTTTAGCGTTTTGTTTTTTTGGGTAGTTTTTTTGCAACTGTTCAATCTTTCAAAGAGTAACCATTCTGCCTTTGCGCTTGGCATTGGCTTAATTTTCTTACTTGGAAAGAGAAAGAAAAAGTTATGACCTAAATAATTAGGTAATATCCCTATAGGACTAATCTCCTCAGGGAAAACATAAAGCAGAATAAATGTGTTTAATTATAATTTGGTCATGCCTAGACTATCATGGCCTGCTTATGGTTTTTATTTTACTATAATTTGCACAAGATTATGGCAAATAAGCGAACACAATGACAATTCCAAATGGTTCCAGCACACAAAATGATACATTACTTTGGAGAAGTTAGCAATTTGGAAAGTTGGGCATATATTTAAAGATATGATAAATTCATTTGTATTATAAACACATTTTCACGAAAAAAATCCAAGGTATAAACAGAATTCTCCATTTCTTTAGCCTCTACAAGTTTCTTATCTAGAGGAGACTAGGCTTCCTCCTAATATTCACAGATAAGTCAATCTCGCCAACCTTGCACATCTAAGAAGCCTGGTCACCTCTAGGTTATAGTCCTTTTTTTTTTTTTTTAATTTTATTTTTATTACTTGCCCAAGGGGTACAGGTCTGTGAATCATCAGGCTTACATCTTTCACAGCATTCACCAAAGCACAAACCCTCCCCAATGTCCATAACCCATCCACCCTATCCCTACCCTCCCACCCCCCAGTAACCCTCAGTTTGTTTTATGAGATTAGAAGTCTCTTATGGTTTGTCTCCTTCCCCATCCCATCTTGTTTCATTATTTTTCCCTCCCTACCCCCCACAACCCCCCACCCTGCCCCTCAAGTTCCTCATATCAGAGAGATCATATGATAATTGTCTTTCTCTGATTGACTTATTTCGCTCAGCATAATACCCTCCAGTTCCATCCATGTCGTTGCGAATGGCAAGATTTCGTTTCTTTTGATAGCTGCATAATATTCCATTGTATATATATACCACATCTTCTTTATCCATTCATCTGTTGATGGACATCTAGGTTCTTTCCATAGTTTGGCTATTGTGGACATTGCTGCTATAAACATTCGGGTGCACGTGCCCCTGAGGATCACTACCTTTGTGTCTTTAGGATAAATACCCAGTAGTGCGATTGCTGGGTCGTAGGGTAGCTCCATTTTCAACTTTTTGAGGAATCTCCATACTGTTTTCCAGAGTGGCTGCACCAGTTTGCATTCCCACCAACAGTGTAGGAGGGTTCCCCTTTCTCCGCAACCTCGCCAACATCTGTCATTTCCTGACTTGTTGATTTTAGCCATTCTGACTGGTGTAAGGTGGTATCTCGCTGTGGTTTTAATTTGTATTTCTCTGATGCCGAGTGATGTTGAGCACTTTCTCATGTGTCTGTTGGCCATTTGGATGTCTTCTTTGGAGAAATGTCTGTTCATGTCTTCTGCCCATTTCTTGACTGGGTTATTTGTTTTATGGGTGTTGAGTTTGAGAAGCTCTTTATAGATTTTGGATACTAGCCCTTTATCTGATATGTCATTTGCAAATATCTTCTCCCATTCTGTCAGTTGTCTTTTGGTTTTGTTGACTGTTTCCTTTGCTGTGCAAAAGCTTTTAATCTTGATGAAGTCCCAATAGTTCATTTTTGCCCTTGCTTCCCTTGCCTTTGGTGAGGTTCCTAGGAAGAAGTTGCTGCGGTTGAGGTCGAAGAGGTTGCTGCCTGTGTTCTCCTCGAGGATTTTGATGGATTCCTTTCTCACATTGAGGTCTTTTATCCATTTTGAGTCTATTTTTGTGTGTGGTGTCAGGAAATGATCCAGTTTCATTTTTCTGCATGTGGCTGACCAGTTTTCCCAACACCATTTGTTGAAGAGACTGTCTTTTTCCCACTGGACATTCTTTCCTGCTTTGTCGAAGATTAGTTGACCATAGAGTTGAGGGTCCATTTTTGGGTTCTCTATTCTGTTCCACTGGTCTATGTGTCTGTTTTTGTGCCAGTACCATACTGTCTTGATGATGACGGCTTTGTAATAGAGCTTGAAATCTGGAATTGTGATGCCGCCAACTTTGCTTTTTTTTTTCAACATTCCTTTGGCTATTCGGGGTCTTTTCTGGTTCCATATAAATTTTAGGATTATTTGTTCCATTTCTTTGAAGTAAATTGCTGGTATTTTGATGGGGATTGCATTAAATGTGTAGATACAGGCTCTAATACTAGGAGTGTGTTTAGTCTGCAACCCCCTTACCATTTACCAGCAATATAATCTCAAGCTCAATGAGTTCATCTGCCTGAGCTTTAGTCTCCTTATTTGTAAAACGAGTTTGAAAATATTTCATATTCAGAGGGTTGCTGTATTTCCACAAAATACTGGGGGTAACTCTTGTTACAGAATATGTACTGCATACACAAATTGCTGTATATCATTACTGTTATTAGCATTATTCTTACCAAATCTTTTTTATTTATTTATTTATTTATTTATTTATTTATTTATATGAGAGAGAGAGAGAGGAGAGAGAGAGAACATGCACGAGGGAGCAGGGTGAGGAGCAGAGGGAGAAGCAGACTCCCCCCTGAGAAGGGAGCCTAATGCCGGGCTTGATCCATCATGGGACTACAGGATCATGACCTGAGCTGAAGGCAGATGCTTAACTGACTGAGCCACAGAGGCACCCCTTTTATTATCATTATTATTATTATTATTAGTTTTCTGTTATTTATTTACCAGCTTATGTCTATATACTTCTGGATGTATGAAAATTTAATCCTAAGCATGCTCATTTCTAAACCAGGATTGAACTCTTCATACGTAAGCCTTTCTAGTCCAATTTCTGAGGCTTTGTTCCTGCTGTTACTTCTTTCCTTTTATCCTTTAGAAAAATTACAGCATGACATGTTGAAGATACAGACCAATTTATTTTTCATCCAAGACCACTTTAAATATATACATAGATCCCATTATAGTTACTTTAAAGTAGTGTATATTAGTAAACAGTATCATTTCTGGCTGTTCTTGCCCCATGTTGTTAATAAATCTTTGTATGCTATATTATTGGGCAAATATTATCACTCAATAAACATGTGTTGGGGGCGCCTGGGTGGCTCAGTGGGTTAAAGCCGCTGCCTTCGGCTCAGGTCATGATCCCAGGGTCCTGGGATCGAGGCCCACATCGGGCTCTCTGCTCAGCAGGGAGCCTGCTTCCTCCTCTCTCCTCTCTCTCTGCCTGCCTCTCTGCCTACTTGTAATCTCTCTCTCTGTGTCAAATGAATAAATAAAAATTAAAAAAAAAACTTAAAAAAAAACATGTGTTGGATGAATAAATACCTTATTACTTTAATTAATAACTTGTATTTTAGAGTTGAATTTTAAGGTACTAGACAAGTATAGTTTCCCCTCTCCTGGTCCTTTACCATCTATAAATATTGTAAAGACAATATAATGTACATAGAGTACCCTGGAAGATATGCTTTTATAAATCAAACAAAAAGTTAATTAATTGATACAATATTTAAGTTAAATTAAGTTGAGAGTCTTCTTCAGTCATAATGGCTTAAATGTTGAAAACATTCCTTAGTCTTGGCACGGTACTCAGTATGTAATGGGAATTCAATTAAATGCAATTTATTATCCTGTGACTTACCTTTGAAATATTCCTTCTAGCTTCTGTATGATTCTCCCAAATACTTTTTGTCACAACTACATTTTATCTATTAAACATAGTGATTTAACATGGCAGAGAAAGACAAATACCATATGATTTCTCTCATATGTAGAATTGAAGAAACAAAACAGATCAACATATGGGAGGAGGGGGGAAAAAGGGAAACAAACCATAAGACACTCTTAAGAATAGAGAACAAACTGAGGGTTGATGGAGGAAATGGGTGGTGGATGGGCTAGATGGGTGATGGGCATTTGTTATGATGAGTATGGGGTATTGTATGTAAGGGATGAACCCACTGATTTCTACTCTTTTTTTTTTTTAAGATTTTATTTATTTATTTGACACAGAGAGAGAGATCAGATCACAAGTAGGCAGAGGCAGGCAGAGAGAGAGAGGAGGAAGCAGGCTCCCCACTGAGCAGGGAGCCCGATGTGGGCCTTGATCCCAGGACCCTGAGATCATGACCTGAGCCGAAGGCAGAGGCTTTAACCCACTGAGCCACCCAGGCGCCCTGATTTCTACTCTTAAACCAATGTTGCACGGTGTATTAACTAACTAGAAATTAAATAAAACCTGAAAAAAAATAGTTGTCAAACAATAAAATACAAATAAAATTTGTGTTGTAAATTTTCATTGACTTTGAAATATATTTTTAATAGAAGTAGTACAAATTATAGGGGCCTTGGGTGGCTCAGTGGGTTAAGCCTCTGCCTTTGGCTCAGGTCAGGATCCCAGAGTTCTGGGATCAAGCCCCGCATCAGGCTCTCTGCTCAGCGGGGAGCTTGCTTTCCCCTTTCTCTGCCTGCCTCTTGGCGTACTTTTGATCTCTCTCTCTGTCAAATAAATAAAAAAAAATCTTTAAAAAAAAAGAAGTAGTACAAATTCTAATATCTTAATAATTGTAGTCCTGAGATTTTATCTTAAGGACATCCCTAGGAAGTAAAAATTACATGAACCAAGATGCCTATTATTATAGTTTAAAAGTAGTGAAATACTGGAAAAATGTTTTTAGCTAAGTGAATATTCATAAGTTGTTAAAATATGTGCCATATAAAAGTATAACTGAATATTATAACATATAGAACTTGTTTACAATACAATTTCAAGTAAAATAATGCAAAGCGTAAAATTATATGTTCTCTCTGATTAAAAGTGCTTAACTTATGTTTTCAAAAACTGAAGTTCAGTAAACTATTTTTTCAAATTTCATCAAGATTGCTCAATTCCCAAATGCCAATTTTCCCACATAGAGGATGATTGGGCTGCTGACTCTGCCAACACTGATGATTTGGAAAACTAAAATCTGATTCATTCTTCTGTGTTACAATGAGAGGTGGGATGATTCAGAGTCTCTTGCTAAAAGAATAAGCAGCACAAATTTCTTTGCAAGCAATCAGCTGAAAATCAACTTGTCCAAAGGGTGTGGATCTTTATATTTGGTGGTAAGAGCTTTATATTTTTTTAGAGATGTGTTTATTCCCTTCCCTCAGAGAATTTAAAGTATGGGACTGATATTACAAAATCAAATACATAGATATATATGTATGTATATATACATACATACATGTATATGTATGTGCACTGTGTATGTATATGTATGTACATGTTTATGTACATATGTGTATATGTAAATACACATATATTATCACACATATATTATCATCATGTGATTTAAATAATATTCATATTAAGATGATTTAAACTGCACATTAACAAATCAATCCAGATAAGGCAAAATATATCTTGGAAGCAATGAGTCTCCATAATTAAAGATGCAGTTTATACATGGGGTTCTTTTGGAAGAAGCTAATTTCTTCTCTCTGTATGATTTAAAAGTATGACAGATAAGCAAAAGTTCTCCAAGAGGAAGAATACTAGAGTTTTGTAAATTCAATCATCCCATATTTTTAAAATAATAAAAGCAGAGTTCTTATAATAATAATAGCTAACATATAATATATGTTCATATAATAATAGCTAACATATATGTTCATTTAATAATAATGGCTAACATATAATAATAAATAGCTAACATTTCTTAAACTCTTGGTTTTGCTAGTCACTGGCCTAGTATTTTCCATGAATTATCATATTTAAACTTCATAAGATCTTATTGCAATAAGTAAGATTTTTATCTCCATTTTACTTGCGTGGAATCTGAGGCTTAGAAAAAATACCTTGCCTAATATGTCAGTTTCAGAAAGACAGATTTTCTTTGTTGAAGTCTAGTTTCTCCAGTAAAACAGAGTACTTTGTAGTAGTTATTTTTGTTTATAAAGTCATCTGCTTGATCAACAAAGGCGTCCAGAGCTAGATTCAATAATTCAGTAAAAATTTACTTAGATCAAAGACTAGGGATTCACAGTGGTATTTGACATCTATCCCAAAATTCTTATGAAAAAATATTGGAATCCAAATATGAGATCACTGATTTCTCCTTTGTTTTATTTTATCTTTTTTAATGTGTTCTCCATGGACATGAATATTCTTTTGGATTGGGAATCTTGAGCCATGTGCAACACCCTTGCAGAAATGGGAGAATAAATTTAGGATGTCACAATCTGTTTCATCGTATTGATTTCTTCTTTTCCTGGAGAATACCCAGACTTTAAAAACAGAGGTCAGAGAAAATGTCAACTACCCATGCCACCATCACTAAGTGTAAGAACTGCAATTTGAATTTATGGATATTTGATTTTAAGTCTGTCCTTTAACTAGTGATGCTGTAAAAAGAAAAATCCATCATAGTATACAGAAAGAAGTCATAGCAATTGTTCGTGAATTCAGTAGAAGGGATGGAGTAATAAGATTGGTTACCAGAGACTGCGAGGTAACAAAATCATTCACCCTGATGGTTAGATCTGGTGGTGGGAAAATCAATTTTAGCTGAAGTCTTAATAGTCTACTATGATCAAGCTTTAAGCAGACCAGGAGATCACAATTTTTTAATTCTGGTTTTTATGCAGTGAGAGCCTATACTGCACATAACAGAGATATGGATAAGGATTTAGGAAATCTCATGCATTTATGTATGAATTATAATGGAATACACAAAAAAGATAACATCCTCAAGATATAAAGTAAAAATAAAGTGAACTCAAGAATATCCAGTTTTGAACATTGTATGCTTTCTCTCTCAAAGAAAATATAATGTCTTGTTAAGCTGTAAGGTTTGTTCAGATAAGCTCTAATATATTGCTTTTTCTACCATAGCGTAAAGATCTTTTTTAAGTTCTTAAGACAAAGACATCTAAAGACTCAAAGATTATTCTAATATATCATTTTGAATAGAATATTCCATCCCCAAGTGTTAGAGATCTATATACCACTATTAGAGCAGATGTTTGAAAATGTTATTCTCTGAACATCACCTTTTTCATTATATTCTCTTAATTTTATGAAGTTTTGCCATTTTTATTGTCATTTGTATGTTTAAAATTTGTTTTAAAAGAAACAACCTACTTATAAACTGAGTGAAAACACATTCTTTCTTGTTTTGACCTAACATCTGTAAATAGAATATAAAGCTCTTAAAACACCTTAGGCTCTAATTTCATGTAGGTAGAAATGAGACATCAGGGATTCAACCCAGTGGTATAGAAACAAAGGAAAGACTGATTTAAATGCTAAAACTTCTGAAGTCAAAACAAAGGCAAAGGAATTTTCCATTTATTGTACTTTTATTTCCCCAAGCTTATATTCATCAGCTGTCTAATAAAACCTGAAGGAACCAGAAATCTTTAGCTTCTTTGTTCTTGTGTATTTGGGGAACAGGAAGAGAAACTGAAAAGCCAAACAAATGTCCTAGAAAGAGTTGAAAATTGCAGTCACAGGACAGAGGTAGAGAGTAATATAGCAGGACTTATGTATTAAGTGATTTACTCAGTTATGAGTTACATAGAGGTTTTAACTAAGAACAATGGAGAACAGAGCCAAGAGTACAGAGACTCATGTATTCAGGAAACAGCTAGCTCTGCCTTTGACAAACCAGGTGGCAAATCTTATTGGTAACCAAAATATTCCTGCTTCTTTTATTTCTTTTTGATGCAATTCCAACAAACCGTGGTTATCTGAGATCTCAATATGGTGTGAAAATGATAAGGACAAGATGGTAAACATCAAGATAAACAAGGTAAGCATTCAAATAGGGAAGGAGTGAGCAAACTGAAAAGTGAGAAAAGTAGTGAACAATGAGTAAATGATGAAATAAAGATAAAATGGGAGAGAACGAAATAGAGTCTTGTGATATCTCACTGAACAAATAAAAACACAATAAAAATGACATATTTTTAAATAGAAAGTGAGCATCATAGACCTCTGTTTATTTCTCGAAGGAAGAAACTAACTAATACATTTGGAATTGAATGTATATTAGAGAAGGAAATAGGGATTCTGCTGTTATGTTATTAACTTGATCAATACCCATAACCAGACAGTTTAGCACCACCTTCAACCTCAATTCACTTTAGTGCTTGTAATCTCCTATTGATTGTCAGCTAACCAAATAATTACAAAGCTCCACTTTCTATCTATTGAGTAAACATAATCTCAGTGGCAACTATGGCTCATTTAAAATGGATGAAAGATACATGTAATAAGTTACAAATATGCAGAGTATGATCAGTTTGAAAATTCAGATTGTCTTCATTTAAATAGAATTACATTATAATAACTAAGTATCAAAATAACAGAATCAATAAAGCATCCAAAAGAGCATTATTTACTTTGTCATGGTCTACTCATATTGGAGCATTCCTATAGAAATGAAAAAACTCAAATATTTCTGCTCAATCGGAATTAGATGTTACGACCTTTAAAATACTATAACGGATTGCATGGAACACTGGGTGTTATATGCAAACAATGAATCATGGAACACTACAGCAAAAATTAATGATGTACTGTATGGTGACTAACATAACATAATAAATAAATAAATACATATTAAAAAATAAAACTATAAGTAAATGTGCATTCACATATAAATAAAAGTTTAAACTATGTAAGTTGAATACAATATTTTAAAATAATAAATTTACAACTTTCTTTAAAAATTAAGTGAAAGTATTTACTCTAGCAGAGATAACATATCAGTTTCTTTTTAATATGTTTTCATAATAGGCTACAAGAGTTCTTAGAGTAAATAATGGGCCTATCGGTATAAGTATGCAGCCTAATGTCCAGGCTCTTTCCCCATAGGCTGAAGGAAAAGAATCGGCAAAGGGCAAAAACTTAGGAAAAGTAAACCCAGACTCCTTCCTTGCCAGATGGTCCTTGATTCGAGATCTAGGGGGAAAAAAGGATCTAGGCAAGTAGAATCATCTTGTCTGCAGTGCAATTAGCCAAGAAGATATTATTCTTTGAATTAGTCTTTTGAGGAAAACATACCTGTTTCTCTTCAGTCTCCAGTTTATGCCAGATGCATGCCATTCATTTAGGGATAATCCCTCATCTAATTTCTTGAAGAGTTTGTGTAAGATTGGAATGACCAATTCTATGAATATTAAGTAAAACTCAATTGCAAGCACATTTGAATGTGGCAGGATTTTTCTTTTTCAATTAAGTGTATGAAATTACAGATTTAGTACGTTTAAATAGGTACTAGAAATGTGTAGGTTGCTTATTTTGTACTAAGTCTGTTTTTGGTGAGTTTTAATTTTCTAAGAATCTATATATTTTATTATTTTTTCAAACCTATTTCTATAGTTTTTGATTATATCCACTATATTTTAAATCTCTACTGTATACATTACTTACTTATATGTACTATTTTCTTTTTACTTGCCAATTTCTCCAGAGATTAGTCTATTTGGTCAGTTTTTTGATTAATCAAATTTGAATGTTTTCCTCTTTTTTTTAAAGATTTATTTATTTATTTATTTCAGAAGGAGAGATAGAGAAAACATGAGGAGGAAGGGCAGAGGGAGAGGGAGAGAGCATGTCAGGCAAATGCCCTGCATGGGGCAGAGCCCAACACAGGGCTCTATCTCACTACTCTGAGATCATGACCTGAGTCAAAATCAAGAGTGGATCGCTTAACCAAATAGGCCACCTTATTTTTCTTTTTATAACTTGCTTTCTCTTACTTAATTTGTGTTTCTCCCCTCTTTTAATTGTTATTCTCTTTCTACCTCTCTCTCTGGTTTTCTTTTTTTTTCTTTTTTAATTTTTTTTTATTTGGGGGGGGGTTAGTTTATTGTTCCCTCTCTTCTTTTAGGTGTCTACTTTGATCTTTTTCTAATCCTTCTAGCTTGGTTATTCATTAATTTCAATCCATTCTTCTCTAAATTAAATTTTTTTAAAAAAGATTTTTTGTATTTATTTGACACAAAGAGAGCACAACTAGGGGGAGCAAAAGGCAGAGGGAGAGGGAGAAGCAGGCTCCTTGTTGAGCAGAGAGCCCGATGTGGGGCTCAATCCCAGGACCCTGAGATCATGACCTGAGCTGAAGGCAGACGCTTAACCAACTGAGCCACCCAGGAGCTCCTAAATTGATTCTTTAAGTAAAATTTTCTTTTAGGTACTTTTTGGCTCCATCTTCTCATGCTGTATCTTTTTAATGATAGTTCTATATAATGTCTAATTTCCATTGTGAATTTTTCTTTAAACCATAAATATGTTGAAGTACATTTTTTTAAAATCTCAATCTATTTGGTATAATCATATATTTTTATTTTCTTAACTTAACTCATTATAGTCAGAGAATGATATGAATTATTTGAACTTTACCTAGATTTGCTTCATAGCCCCACATATGTGTACTGCTTGTAATGTTCCATGTTTGCTGGATAGAAATGTGTGTATTTCTATATTCTACAAATATACAAACATATTGACTGTGTTTTTCAAATATTTCAGTTCTTAATTTTTTTTCTGCTGGATTTATCATTTACCGAGAGAAATGAGTTAAAATACCTGCACATAATGGCAAACTTATTGATTTTGCCTTGTAGTTGCTTTTAGAATTATAGAGTGGTTGCATTAGTAACTCTGATCCTTTACCTCTCCTTGAATCTGTACCCTTTGTTGTGTGCCCTACAGTGCCTTACAGTACTCTCCCACTTGACTCTGGCATTTGCCTTCTTGGGTTTAATGGAGTTTTAGCAAACATTACAGGAGTTTGAACAGAGCTTTATCGATTGTGCTTGTTTTTTACCATCTGCTGATTAACATGAGATCATGCCCAGGCCCATCTTTTGGAGACATTCTAGCAAGATCATCCAGACTAGCTGGAAGTTAGCTGATGACCAGTTATACGAGTAAATTCATTTTAGACCAGAAATACTGCACAGTAAAGCCAAGCTTAAACAGGTGACCTATAGATCATGAGCTAAATATGTATGCATTTTTGAGTGCCTCTGGTATTTTGTCTATGTGTCTAAAAAAACTTAAAGTTTTTTTAAAGAAAGAAATACTATATAATATTTCAAGTTTTTAAGCTAGAAATATGTATTATTATTTAGTTGGATATTGACATTTTAGTAGTGCATAAAGATTCTCTTCAAAAAAGTAATCTATTATTTTTTCTTTTATATTAGTAGCTGCTTACTAAAACTCTTTTTACTCTTTCATATTTAACTTCATTTCTGTTTTGTGCGACTTTTTCATAGAGTATATAGTAGAGAGGACAGTGACTTTCAGTCAATAAAAATTCTTAAGTTTTATGTTGCCTCACATGTGCCAATTGTAACATGGAAAAACCTGTGCAAATAACATATACAGTAAAACAGAAGTTGGAGGCCTATGAACCATTTGTAATTTAATTTTATATTTTGTTTTTAAGGTTTCACAAAATATCAAAATCCTTTTAGCATGTCTTATTTCTCTAATACTGGACTCCACACTAAGTTAAATATTACAGCTGGAGGACTGAATCCATGTAAAGGAATTCCAACACAACAAGTTCCCTGCCAACACATGGGCTAGGTCCTTTGAAGTTGTCCCACGCATGCCCGAGATTGTATATTGCAATGGAACATGTTGTAGAAGTTGTATGTTTATGTTGCCACTACCTTGTGCTAGCTTTAGCCTAGAAGAAAGAGTGGTTAACTTATTACATCTATAAGCAGCTCTAGAAACAGGGTGAGGCAAGTGCAAACCTATGATCTATTATAATATAGAGGCTTCCAATATTCAAGTATGCTGTATCTTGGGGGCCTGGGTGGCTCAGTGGGTTAAAGCCTCTGCCTTCGGCTCAGGTCATGATCTCAGGGTCCTGGGATCGAGGCCCGCATCGGGCTCTCTGCTCAGCAGGGAGCCTGCTTTCTCCTCTCTCTCTGCCTACTTGTAATCTCTCTCTGTCAAATAAATAAATAAAATCGTTAAAAAAAAGAAATTCTATTGTGTTATTCATTTAAAAAAATTGTTCCATTATTTCTTATCATTGTAATTTTCCTTCCATATATTCAGTCATCACAGTTATATTTTAAAATAGAATGAATATTTAAATTTTGTTCCTAATAAAACTTAAATAATTTGTAAAGATTATTTATTTATTCATTTATTTGAGAGAGAGAGAAAGAATGTGAGTGGGAGGGAGGGAGAGAGAGAATCCGAAGCAGGTTCCATGCTGAGCTCAGAGTTGGAGGTGGGGCTCAATTCCATGACTGCAAGATCATGGTCTGAGCCAAAACCAAAAGTCGGATGCTTAACCCACTGAGCCACCCAGGTGCCCCATGAGCTTAAATTCTAAAACCTTTATGGGTTTGATTCTACTCTCTATTGAACCTTATGGTAATTACTCATGGTATTGTACCTCTTTGCATTTGATCAGTAATTTTTTAACTTTTGCTTATTATTGCTATTTTTTTGAAACTCTGTTTTTGGCAGTTATTTGAGGACAGGTTAAAATTGTGTACGTCAAAATAGAATTTGTGTTTCTTTCTGTCTGTTTCCAGAGGTATTATCAGCCACATAACATTTTAATTTTCATTTAGTATTTTCAGACCTGCAAGTAGAATGAATTCAGTCCAAAATCTATGTCAAGCTAGTTTGTCATGGTTCCTCAGAATCGATTGTTTTTCTTTCAATTTAGTACTAAGGCCAAGATTCCTTGCTTATCTTTTCTGTTTCATGGATATATTCACATGAATATACCAAGGGAAGGTATATTCCTTTGGTGTCCAACTGTATATGGGTTGATTTTTAGAACTATTAATTTGGGCATTTCCTAGGCATTCTTGTGTATTTTCCTTCTTTCTTGCCCTATACAGTCTAAATTTCAACAGAATTTTTCCAAAAGTCACAGGCAGAAAGATTTCCTTAGGGGTTTTCTTACCCTGCAAGTATTTTTTACTTCATTATTGGCCTCAGCAGATACCTTACATTAAAAGAAAAACAAAACAGATCAGTGATGTAATTTGAATATCATTTAAAAATATTTTATCTGACAATTCTTTTTTAGAGATGCTTTCATTAAATTGTTTCTCAAATATTTCATATCATGGCATGTATAGAAAATGCTAAAATTATATGACATATTGAAAAAATGAGTAAGTTATTTGATATTAGAGGCAGTTGGCTTAATATTTCATGTCTTATTTAACTAACTGTGTTCCGAGTGGGGATAAGTATTTTTCCGCACTCCTAACTCATTTGTACACACTTGTAATTTAATTGTGGAAAACAAGGTCACAGTAGCAATACATGGATTATGAAGTTTGTTTGTTTGTTTTAGTTTAGTACTTTTGTTCACCACATTGTTGTGATATGTCAAAGTGTTCTCTACTTTAGTTGGGAAAGTTCCCCCAACTACAAATTTTTCTACTGAAAAATCTTGACTTGTTCAAAAACTGTAACTAACAACCTTTAATAATGTACTAAATAATAAAATAAAATATTGTGGATAGCACATTATATGTACAAAAAAACCTCTTGTGTAAAGTAATGTATGAAATCTATGGTACATGAGCTCTACCCCATTCTATTTATCAAAGTCTAGTTGTTCTCTAGGTACAAAAAGATAACTCTGTTGTTTCCCAAGGGTATATAAGCAGAGCACTATCTAATACCAGATGAAAAATAAATGTACCTATTCAAGTGAAAAAGTACTGCGAGTGCATCTGTTATTTATGACACCAATTATATCATGAATTTGCTGCTTTGTTTTCAATATAAAAATGACAAACAAGGGCCATGGTGCATATCTATATAAACCATGTCTATCTGTGTATGTAAATCACAATAGAAATTGGAGAGATTTATGTGGATAATTCAAGCCAAAAGTGCTCTTTCACCTAAAATAAGGGTAAATAAAAGGTAAGAAAACAGAATTTTATTATCATATGACTTATTTTAATCTTTGAATTTATAAACATACACACGTCCAGCTGGAAAACTTCTGTTATGTGTGCTTACAGGAATGTTATATAATTTAATCTGTATACATGCAGAAACACACACATGCCCACACACTTGGAATTTGATATCTGTATAAGAATATTAAAGCTCAGAAAGATAATTGCATAAAATCACATAACTAAAATTCACACTGGTGAATTTTATGACCATTTCTGCTGCATTACAAGGACATATTCATCTTCCCATAGCATGCTCTATCATTAAAATGGAAAATTTACACTGAATTATTATATACCACGTTATAAATCAAGAAGCTCTCAAAAAGAAATACGTTAGATGAGGCACAAATATAATTATTTCATCATGAAACTTTCTCTTAACATATCTTCCATCTTTATGTATTATTATAAGATTTAAATAATGCTATACTAAAATTTACATGTTTAAATTTTTCATGCTATCTCTTATATTTAATTAACTTCCAGGTATACACATTTTATTTATATTGTGTTGATGAATAATTTGGCTTACTGTATGAGAGAAGATGGATTATTCTGTGTTAAGAGTTAATTTGCGGGCGCCTGGGTGGCTCAGTGGGTTAAAGCCGCTGCCTTCGGCTCAGGTCATGATCTCAGGGTCCTGGGATCGAGGCCCACGTCGGGCTCTCTGCTCAGTGGGGAGCCTGCTTCCTCCTCTCTCTGCCTGCCTCTCTGCCTACTTGTAATCTCTCTCTCTGTGTCAAATGAATAAACAAAATCTTTAAAAAAAAAAAAGAGTTAATTTGCACAAAGAATGTTTTAATTTATACACCAAATCTTGTTTCTAAAATTGTTTTCTAAAAGGTAGTTATTATATATAAAATGATATTAAAATACTGAATTTTCAAAAATGGTCCCCTGATAAACTATGAGGATGTGGTATTCTCTATGAATAATTAACATATTTTTTAAGTTTGTAAAGAATTGTCAATAATAGGAAAGATTGTTTTTGTATATAAAACATACGGTTTTGTATATAAAACATTCTGTATATATAAAAATACAGAAAAGTATAATATATTATTTTATGTAACAATTGTTTACATCAATAGTAAACCAATTTATAAATTATTGTAATTTAAATGATTAATAATTATAAAAAATTTCCTCAAACACATTTATAATAAAATTCATTTTCTTGTCTACCTTTCCTTATCGTGGTGCTCCACCTCACTGTCGACTGCTCTGTCTCCCAAATTTTTTGAAGTGAGTTTTGTCTTTGACATGTATTCTCTCCATAAGAAATATCATGCTCCCTGAATTGACACTCCTTATGAAGTCTTATGAAGGTCACTCTTATGAAGGTCAATTATTCCAGCATAGAGGCAGTGGCTAGTGTATATACAGATTTGGAGCTCAGGATCAAAAATATTACTCCATGCTCACAGCTGGATCATATAGTCAGTGGTCTGAAGTACATGCAAAAAGACCAAATACTGTTCAGAAAATTTTCATCTTTGTTATCCTGATAAAAACATCTATATGAAAAGAGTGAACTACAGTTTAGACTTCGTAACAAGGCCTGGGAAAGTCCTAATACGGAGAGGGATAAGAAACAATGAGAGTGGATCCAGGGCCACACCTAAGAGAGAAGCAGGCTTGTGTAGGAAAGGCCAACAAGATGAGTAAAGAAAGGGGGTCAGGTGACTGCTGACCACCTTGGCTTGTGTGGTTTTCTGTGCACAGCATTTAGGATAGCTATCCCTCAGGTTTTGACTGCAACAGAAGGTATTTTTCCTACAGTTTTTTAATGTGCATTTCTTTTTATTTAACTGAGGTAGTTTCTTTCTCCAGTTTCTCTTTAGTACACCTTTCCTTATTAAGAACACCAGTGAGAAACCTATATATGACCTGAATTCTTGGCAAGATGGCAGAACAAATGTAGTTCTTCAGAGCCTTCTAATACGTGGTGGGACTACGCTCTTTCGACATCCCAGCTTCTTTTTGGTCAATACTGGGCGACCACCTATGTTACTTTCCAGCAAGACTGGTATACTTTTCAGCTGTTAGAGAGAAATAACCCCTAGATCCCTTTCCATTTCAGTGGAGATAATGATGCACTGAAATAGCTCTCGGGTGTACCTGAAACCATGACATTGCAAGGAAGTTTATATTTTAAAGCAAAGAAGTTACATTCCATTAGTTGTTAGTATCTAATAAATATGCAGTGCACTGAGAGACTTCCAGGAAAGAGAGGGAGTTGGTGCATATTTCCAAAATTGTTTGACAGACATTAAAAGTGATATAAATCACAATAAAATAGAGATGAAAACTTCGTCTACAGAAAAACTAGAGGAGCTCCCATCATCATCCCACACATTTTGAAATATCTACCTGATACAATGAAATTTAGATGAAGCTGAGAGAAGATATCAGGAGCTAATACACAATTTTCAGGCAAGTGGGGAAAGTGTATACAAGACGTTTAAAAAAATAGCAAAACAGTAATATTTCTTTTCTTGAAAAAGGAGAGGTGAAGCCCTGGATAGACTACAAGAACATAAAGAGCTATTTGGAAATCCGACTTGTAAGTAGGCTAAGGGTAGAATTACATCATTAAACACTGTGCTTATCAGATTTTAGCGTTCACTATTATGACCGGAAAGGCTATTTCAATGTGATTATTGGACCTCACATCCAGAATTTCTGATTCAGTAAGATGAGAGGAGTGCCTGAGAATTTGCTTCTCTACGTAGTTCCCAGGTGATACCAAAGCTCTGGGGACTATACTTTGAGAAGCTCTTGTGTAAATGACTTAGGTTGTTGTGCTTCATGTAGCTGTTGGGTAAACGGTTTTATTTTTGGAAGCACCTGGGTGGTTCAGTCAGCTGGATGACCGTCTTTTGATTTCAGCTCATGTCTTGATTTCAAGGCTGTGAGTTCAAGCCCTTCCTTGGGCTCCACACTGGGCATGAAACCTACTTTAAAAAAAAAAAGTAAATAGAAAAAAAATATTTTTTAGAGCAGTTTCAGATTCACAGGAAAAAGAAGAAGAAGGTGTAGATTTTCCTATGGCCCCTACCCCCAAACATACATAGCCTACCACATTATCAACATCCCCAGAAAATAATGCATTTGTTATAACTGATGAAGCTACACTGACACATCGTTATTACCCAAAGCCCATAGTTTACATTATGCTCCACTATTGGTGTTGTGCATTCTATGGATTTGCACACAAGCATAATGGCTTGTGTCTATCATTATGGTATCATACAGAATAATTTCACTGCCATAAAAATCCTCTGTGCTCTATTTATCTGTACCTGCCCTCCAGTCCCTGGTAACAACTCATCTTTTTATTGTCCCCATACTTCTGTCTTTTCCAGAATGTCATATTGTTGGAATCATAGAGTATGTAGCCTTTTCAGATTGTTTTCTTTCAGTTAGTAACATTCATTTAAAGTTCTTCCATGTCTTTCATGGCTTCATAGCTCATTTCTTTTTAGTACTGACTAATATCCATTTTCTGGATGTAACACAATTTATATATCCATTCACCTACTAAAGGACATCATGGTTGCTGTACACATGACTTTTAAAAAAGTGTTTTAATTTTGTCTTCAACCTAATTTCCCAAGAAGGAACATTTTTTTTTAAAGATTTTATTTATTTATTTCACAGCAGGAGAGAGATCACAAGGAGGCAGAGAGGCAGGCAGAGAGAGAGGGGGAAGCAGGCTCCCTGCTGAGCAGAGAGCCCGATGCGGGCCTCGATCCCAGGACCCTGAGATCATGACCTGAGCCGAAAGCAGAGGCTTTAACCCACTGAGCCACCCAGGTGCCCAAGGGACATTTTTTTAAAAGATTTATTTATTATTTTAGAGAGAGAGTGAGAATGTGCACTTATGCGTGTGGAGAGGGGAGGGACAGAAGGAGAAGGAGAGAATCTCAAGTAGACTCTCCACTGAGTGTGAAGCCCTATATGGGGGTCGATCTCACAACCCCGAAATCTTTACCTGAGCTGAAATCAAGAGTCAGATGCTTGGGACACCTGGGTGGCTCAGTCGGTTAAACGGCTGCCTTTGGCTCTGGTCATGATCCCAGGGTCCTGGGATGGATTCCCACGTCGGGCTCCCTGCTCGGCGGGGACCCTGCTTCTCCCTCTTCCTCTGTCTGCCGCTCCCCCTGCTTGTGTGCATGCTCTCTCTCTCTCTCTGACAAATGAATAAATAAAATCTTAAAAAAAAAGAGTCAGATGCTTAACTGATTGAGCCACCGAGGGACCCCCCAAAATGATTTGAAGACAAGGAGACAAGCCAATAACTACGTGACTCTAATAGCTAATAATGCCCTAATAGACTCTAATAGCTGTTGGATGAAGTCGGGGAAGCGTGAGAATGGCACACTAAANGGCAAAAAAAAAAAAAAAAAAAAGTACCATGTTGTGATTTGTGATGGCTTTGTGTTATAGCAGCATGGTTAGGCTAAATGACATTCCTCAGAATCCCCATTCTAGTATGCTTCCAGATAGGGCAGACCATGCAGACATACGCACAAACACAACTCTTTTAAGTTTGACCTAAATGTAACCACTTCAACCTAAAGACATTTAAAACTATTCTAATATTCCAAATTATAGGGGAGAAATATTGCATCAATCATAATTTTTTAATACTATATAGTAAACCTCCACACTTTTAAAGGAGTAGTCAGTTTAAGAGTCAGTGAAAGGGAGAAGAAAAAAAATAATCAATTTAAAAATTACTATTGGAGCGCCTGGGTGGCTCAGTCGTTAAGCGTCTCTGCCTTTGGCTCAGATCATGATCCCAGGGTCCTGGGATCGAGACCTGCATCGGGCTCCCTGCTCAGCAGGAAGCCTGCTTCTCCCTCTCCCACTCCTCCTGCTTGTGTTCCCTCTCTTGCTGTCTCTCTCTCTCTCTGTCAAATAAATAAATAAAATCTTTTTAAAAAATTACTATTATTTCTCATATATTTCCCAAGGTGAAATAGAAAGTGCATTAAGTTGAGTTCGTAGAAAAAGAGAATTGCATTTCATGAGGCTAGAAAGAGGTGAACCCTTTAATAATTTCTGGGCAGTAACAAGCTGTTAACTACCAATAAAGAATTAATATTGAGAAACCATAAAGACACTGAGAGAAACTAACCTTGATCCCTTGAAGTCACTAAGGAAACAAAGCAAAACAAAAGAAAATTTGTCACAGTATTAGATGCAAGTTTTAGTTAAATATTAAAATACTGTTTTTATAGAAAAAAAGAGGGTAATCAAATGCAAGTTAAGTCAACAATTCATATAGTTTGAAGTAAATAAATTTTATAATTTGCTTTTAACTTATTAATGTCTTTAAGAACACTTTATAAAGGAAACAAAGTGAATAAATGTGTTTTTAGCTTATAATATCTTTGTTTATTGCTATTTTCTTTCTTTTTAAATTAAAAACAACCTAAGCAAGAAAATGTTAGTATTAATTCATTAAAGTGTTACACAGTTTTTCTGAGGATCTTAGCTAATTCTAATTATCTTCTTTTTTTTCCTTCTTTCTTTGTCAGAAGGTTACCTCCTGCTTTGCTTCTTAATGATATTATATGTCAGTATTAGACTACTAGAAAACTAAGGCTTTCGGTTGTATCTGCAAAATTTAAGTTCAGTTTTTTATTTATCTTATGGTACGCACGCACACACACACATTTATTTATTTAAATAGTGTAAAGTTAAAAAAAGCTTTCTGTTGATTTGGAGGCTATTCACATTAGATCACATTAGACTAGAATTGACAGCAAAATTGAGGCAGAAAGATTTTAGGTATGGTAACAAAAACAAAAGTAAAAAAAAAACCCAACTACATTGATATTTGGGATAAAGTGCAAGTGCAATAAGATGAAACTGAGGTAAAGAATAAGATTGATTCTGACTCTGGATACTTTAAAAAATTTTAGAGGGAAAATTGCTAGAATATTACCGAGTTTGAATCTATAAGCCTTTGTAAAATAAGGTAATGGCTGGTGACTTAGTTCTATAAACAGAAATATTCTTGAATTAAGTAACCTTAAAGCATGGCTTTATGTTTCATAAATTCGATCATTTTGGCAATGGCTTTGGAGATACTGCAGGAACAAAGAAGCAAAGTATCATGTCTATGATCTTTAACTTTCTTTTCAGATATGTTGTTGATGTAGCTAGCTGTCCATTCTTGCCCTGCCCCAAGCATCAATGACAGAGGAAGACAGAGCAATTATGGGAGTGTTTGGTCACATATTTTTAATGACTTGGTAACTTTTAAAAATCTTTGTCTATTGCAAGAGTAGCATCATTTTTCTCATGCTGGGGTGGGGTGGGGTGGGACACGGTTATGGAAGAGCTGTCTCTAGAACAGAGGAAGAAGTGGCAGATTGTTTCTATACATATATGTATTTTTTTCCCTTAATAGTTTTAGGCAACTGAAAGCCAAATGATTTATGGGCCTTCATACTCTTATTTGTGGCTTTTTTCAAATTTACCTAAGCTCTGTGTTACTCTCTGACAACATAAATTTCTTTGAGAACAAAATCTCTTTAAAATAAAATCATATTGTGACTTATTTGACAGAAGCATGTGAATGTGACAAAGGCATCGATAGAAATTGGTAGCTCTACTGAGAAAGGTTTCTCATTTTAAATAACACAAGGCATGGAGAGCAGCTTCATTTGATCAAAACGTGGTCAGAACTGCAACTGTATTACACACACTCGTGCCTTCACAAATATTGAGTAAACTCTTCAGTGTGGTTATAACTACCTATCTTTTCCTGCATGGGGAATGGAAAAGAAGCTTTTGGCAAAGTGCTGTTAACCACTATGCTCTGTATGTATAATATCCGGTATGAATTTGGTTGAAGATGTAGCTGATTATGATCAAGTCAGCATTACTAAGTACAAACGTAGAGATCCTCCAGAGGGGGTAAAAAAAGAAATCCAAATGCTCTGATAAGTAAGTAAAAGAAAACACTGCATTGTTCATTCTCCAGGAAACAAGGCATCCATGGGCGCCTGGGTGGCTCAGTTGGTTAAGCGACTGCTTTCGGCTCAGGTCATGATCCCAGACTCCTGGGATCAAGTCCCACATCAGGCTCCCAGCTCCACGGGGAGTCTGCTTCTCTCTCTGACCTTCTTCTCTCTCATGCTCTCTCTCACTCTCTCTCAAATAAATAAAATCGTAAAAAAAAAAAAAAAGGAAACAAGGCATCCTGGTGACGTATGTACTAATCCAGTGCTTGCTGTCCCAACCCATGCATAACTGTACATAGAAGGAGTATCCCAAACCCTAACAGATATTCACAATCTGTCCAAATGTAGTAATGACTCTCTCCCATTCCCTTATTATAATTAATCTAGAGAAGGAGCATTGAAATATGTGGTAACAGTTACTTTAGAATAAAGACTTATCTTAAGAAAATGTAAAATAATTTGACATACACACACACACACACTCATCTAGCAACAAATGTACATTAATATAGTTGCATACCTGAGTCGGAAGCATGTGTATTATGACATCTGTTTTTCCTTTAAAGTCATCTTTTCCTAGTCTGGTAAATTAACTGCAATTTAGAGCACATTTTATGGGAAAAATGTGTTAAATATAAAAACAACCAATTTGCACAATGATTGCTTTTCTTTAAATTTCTTTTCTTTTTGGATACAACCTATATATATTTTGGAGATTACCAACATTCAGTTAGCCGACAAATCTCAATCAATAATCGGTTGTGTGAAAGTCTCCATGTCCCTACATGTGTCATGAATATTTTCAAGAGGAATTTGGTGTCACTGATGACTTTGACATACTCTTTTAACAAGGATTGCATTTCGAGCCCACCATGAACCTCATACTCTGCTAGGTGTTGTGACTAATGAGTTATGTGCCTACGATCCTCTCCTTTGGATCTCAGGCTAATAATGGAGTTGGGAATACAACAGAAGGGCCATGATAAGCCTTGATATGTTAGGCAAATAATACATGCCTGACCACTCTAGTCAATATCAAGTGGTTTTCAGGAGCAAATCTCTTTAAATCTTGCTGAGTTAAAAAGAGGTGAGTCAAATCTGATTCTCTGCTTCTTTCCCACTCTGTGACTGTGGATAAATATTTTAACCGTGCTTTTCTCCTCTGCAAAATGGAGATACAAATACTTGTACATTTTGCCTACCTCACAGGCTTGTTATATATATCATGTACTTATTTATATCATATATATGTATTTTTTGGTGGTGTTGCTAGTAGTAGTAGGGAAAGCAATACTATTCATAGTAAAAGTATTACTAATATTACTGTGGGCCAGATGTGTTTTAAATACCTTTTAAATAGCTTTTAACACCTTAATCTATCTTTAATCCACCTTAATCCACAGATACATCAGTGAAAAAAGAATAGGTGCAACGGTGAGAGAAAGGAAGAAGAGGACGGAAGAGTAAGGAATATCAGATACAAATGACCATACCCACAAGTTCTGAACTAAATGCAGCAGCAGGAGCCTGGAGAAGTTACAAAAGTTGCCTGTGTCCCCTTGTTTCTTCAACTAGACTCTTTCTTTCCAGCTCATCTAATTAGAATATTGTCAGTAAAAATAATTTGCACTGGATGTTTATGTGTGCAGTGTGCATTTGAATGAATAATGATTTTCTCCTAGTGGATAGGTAGCAAAGCCAGAAATCACATAGTGCAGCATTTATAAATCACTCATTATGTGGAAAAAGCAGGCACCCTGGAAGATGGAAACAATTGCATCTAACCCCAATAACTGAATGGGTTATGTGCACCCAAACCTTGCTCTTTAAAACAAAATAATAAAAATGTGCTTTAGAGGAGATAAATGACTCCCCAGAGAGGGACAAAAGACATATTGCTCTGTGTGCTCTAAAACATTAGTTATAAGCGAGGAAGATTCTTATCCCTGTAATTCCCTGAGAAGGAAAGGCACTGGGGAGTAGAGAAGACAGGCACAACATGAATTCAGGGAACATTTTCATTTCAGTGAGCATCTGCTGACAGATAGTAAATCCAGTGATAACTGTCATGCCGCGTGGGTGCCTTTCTTTCTAGTAAGCGTGGTGAGAGTACCTTATTCCTCCTGGCATAATTGTTCTTGTTCCCACTGAGCAAAATGGGGATTTAAGAACTATAAGAGAAGCTAAAAGGCAAAGAAAAATGTGACTATTGAAAAGAAACGCTATTTCTAACAAACCCATTTTCTTTCGACGCAATTAACCCTTCCCATTTTATAATTTCATGAGGTATAGTGTATTTTATAAATATTCTGAAATTTCTTATTATAAAACCAGATGGACACTACATATGTACTATTATTTCCAAAAGGGACAATGGAAGAACTTAAGAAGCAATAGTAGCAACCATGATGTTTCTTTGGATTCTGAAAGCTTTATGGACAAGAACTGCTTACAGACAAATGTGATTACTTGTTTCAACCTGCAAGTGTAAAAAAAGGTCATAGACATTTTAGATTTACAGTTAGTTTGAGGCTATTTCCGAAGAAAAAAAATAGTATCTTTCTCTCCTAAATATATTACGTTTATTCTGTTAAATCCTTAACAGAATTTTGGATTTCATAAAACATTTAATTATACTTAATATAATGAATTATATTGAATTAATGAATTACATTGGGTACAATGAATTAACATTAAAAACACTGATCATAATGATCAATTATTAAACATTTATACTTAGTACATTTCCAAAGTAATCCAACCATACAGTAAAAACAATAAAACTTGATACTGGATTATGGGATTTCCTATAACTGGGAACTGTCCAAAATTTATTTACTGGGAGTCCTCTTGGATATCATAAAACCAGCATCATCCTAACATGTACAAAATTTTTACATGAGTATTCTCTGTCAAGGACTGTTCTGAGTGTAAGCTGGTCCTGACACCTCTGAGGAAATATCTTTATCTCAACTCCAGCATAACATAATTTTTCCCTCTGGTAGAGGTAGTTTTAGTTTATTGATTTTAGCAATTAAAATATATGTCTTCAAAAAAACCTCTAATAACTTAGGGTTGCCAAGGTCAAGAAGTATTTTTTCAGTAAAATCTCATGTATACTGTAGAGATTTGCTGTCAGAGTTAATTTTTCTCACTGAATTGTCACAAGAAATGGTTTAAATATTTGATTGTGTCATTACTATGCTGCACAATATCATACAGTATTCACAACCAACACTACTTTTGGACATTTCCCAGAGCATGAATACCAATGCTCATCATTGATAAATAACATTGTTAGCTAATCACATACTGTCAGGTCATGTGTCTGAATAATTTACTTTGTAATTTTTTTACATTAGTCAAATTAGAACACAGAACTGTATATACTATTCCATCCAGTTAACTCAATGATAGGTGATAAGTTAAAATTAATTATCTGCCGTGTAATATTATTCCAAACTTGAATGAGTGTCCCATTTGATCCAAAGATTTGCCAGCATTGCATAAATATGGGTGACTAATTTATTCCATCAAAGTTCATATATATTAAGGGGAAAGTAATGTCTTCAAAATTTATACATATCTGATTGCATATTTTTTGCAAGGCAGGGTCATATACAGATTCATATGATTCACTAGATTCACATGATGCAAAGATGACCCAGGGTTCATCAGAGTAACGCACCAGTAAAGAAATAGCAGCGTGGACGCTGTCTCCCAAATTCTCATCATTCTACAACTTAGGTTGAAATTCTATGTGCTGCAGGGTCAAGGTTACAGCAGAAATGCCTGTCTGTAAAAATCCTTATTAGAGAAGGTGGTATAGATCCAAAATAATAAAGACTTCGTAATAACAAGTGCATCTATATATGTCAAAATGCTATAGGGGTGATAGTTGCGCATAGCTGATAGTTCCCATACTTTTCTTTACATGACATACAATTTAATCGTATGTCATGTATATGTTAATGAATAACAACTCATTATAAATGAATTGTTGGACCTGGGTGTGTCATTCTGAATATATTCTTTAGTAGTCCAGTGGCCTTACCTTAGAATTAGGTCATTAGTTTTGACCCATGAATTTGTATGTATCTTTAATAAAACTTGGGGTAATATGCTTTATGGCCAGAAACACCATCTGAAGTTCAGACCATTAAGCACAGTACCTAAGGGCATGGATATTGAAAGAGCTTGCCTCCAGGGGAGGATTTGTGCTATGGTGAGTGCTGTGAAAGGTGTAAGCCTGATGATTCACAGACCTGTACCCCTGGGGCAAATAATAATAATAATAATAAAAACCAAAAAAAAAAAAGAAAGAGCTTGCCTCCATACTATGAGGAGTCCTGTATTCCATTGCATATGTCTACCTTGAAGGAGACTCTTTGATCAGTAAATCATATTATATTTTCATGCATCAAGACTCCCGAGGGCAAAGGCTCATTGATCTGGTAGTCTAACTAAAGCAGTGGGCAAGGTTATGTCTGTTTCCAGTGGATGAGCAGACACCTGTTAGTAATGGAGGCTAATGTTTTGAGGGTCAATAAGGGTCCTTAATTGGAGATTTAATTATGGAATGAGAAAATGAGGTTGATAACATTACTTTTCCTTTTGTGAACTTTCTCTATTAGGGACTTAGCAGACATTTAGTAGCAGAAAGTGTTGTAGACATTTGGCATTAGAAAGAGTTGTGGAAAAAGTTTTTTGACAAAAGTTTCAATCTACTGTGAAATTGATCCAGATATTTACAATTTCATGGGGATTGAAGGAGCTATTAAGTTCCAAGGCAGGACTTGAGTTGTTGTTTGAGTTGCTTTCAAGGCTTCTAGCTGTGGACACTTTCCTTCAAATTTAGCTATCTAGTGTCTTGGTATAAAATCTAGAATAAAATTTGCAGATGTGGGATGTATTGTCTCTATTACCCAAGGAAGTCAATTCAATTTTGAGTCTTTTTTTTTTTTCCTGGTAGTTGGTAGTTGCAGGGGCAACAACACATTTATATATATATATATATATATATATATATATTGTGTGTGTGTGTGTGTGTGTGTGTGTGTGTGTGTGTGTGTGTTGTTCTCCATATGATCACTTGTATGGTGGGAACTTGAGCTTTATCTTCATTCAGAGTCATAATTAGTCATTTGTGCCAGGATGGCAGGCAATACAATAAAAACAGTTCTTCAGTAGAGGTCATTCTCAAATGGCTACCTTTGCACGAAAGTATCTCTATGTCCACCAAGAGTTCATCTTGTAGTTGGGTTTGTCTAACTCATTAACGGCCAGTAATTGGCGTGCCTTTCTACGTAAAGATAAATCGATTTTGGTTTTGTTTCCAGTGGATATCAAAAATAAAGCATCAACAATATCCAAGGACATATACAAATGCCAATAGCAGAAGCAGAAGTAACCATTATAACCTCAAGTAAAATGGGAAAAATAGCAGCCACTTTCTTGGTTACGATTCCAAATTTCACACAGACTAAGCACTAGTGCCTTCCACTGGCCATTCAGGGATGTCACACTGGAGATAAGTTTGGGTAACATGGTAACATCTCAGTCTATACTAACTGTCCTGTAAAAAGACCAGGAACTTTTTTTTCCCTCCTAATCTGGGACATCATTGCAACTGTACAATTCTGGCAAGCTTCCCAGGTAGAGACAATGCTTGTTTCTGTTCTACTGACTTTTCTAGAAGAAAAAGATGAGGATATCATTGATTCCAACCAACTGACTTGTCTGTACATTTGATCACCAAAACATCCCTATCATCTGTACAGGCTGGCAAAAGAATAGTAATTATATGCAGACGTAAAAGTAAAAGTAATAGCTATCTATGTGCCCTGTTATCCTGGGAATTTTAGGAATACTTGGAATGTTTGTTCAGGATAGGAAGGGGGACCTACATCTTACCTATCCCTTATTGTGGCTCATCCCATCCCTAGAATTTTCTAAAATCAAGTCTGGGTCTTGCTATCCGCTTATCTACACAGTGCTACTTTCAATTGCTAATATCCCATTTCAACAAGCTGTCTGTCCTTTAATTTTTATCAGTCTCCCAGTCTTTGGTCAAAAAGCATGTATATTTTGCAGTTTTATTCTTGTTTCCTTTTGGCTACCAAAGGTTTTACTAAGCTGATTTTCTCTTTTGACAAATCCACCTGGTGAGAACAGTTTTGCATAGCAGGAACCCTGAGATCATCCAAAGCTTTAGTCTCTCTGTAGAACTCAGCCCAGCTGGGTCATCTCCCTGCTCAACTACTGACATGGGAAGGATTTATCCTCCAGAGATATTCAAATCATTTCTCCTCATATATCTATTTTTCTTGCTTTTCTTACCATGACTGAGAACAAAATCATGGTTAAAAAATACATTTTGTTTGAGTTTTGATTCACTTCTAGTATATTAAGAAGGACTTTACACTGAACTTGACTTTAGTATTAGTTTGTTTATATATGAATAGGGTTCTTTCCCTCTCCCTTTTATTCTTTAACTAATTCCAGGTCATCTGTCATGTGTCAGGCCATTTTGCAAGGTGTTGGGGACATAAAAATAAATAACTGAATCCTAGACTTTTAAAATTTTAGAATTATGTGGGGCTCAGTCCATAAGGATATAAGAACCACAAACTATATGGGGAATAAAACATAAATTACACAAGTAATGTCAACCCCTTATTATAGTAGAAATGTCCATAGAATATTGTGTATAATAAAATAAAGAGTTATAGACTCCTTGAGGGAGGAAGGTGTGTCAATAAAGTCTTAAAATAAAAGCCAACACTTGAAAAAGAAGTAATACAAAAGAAAGTAGGCACTAATTTAGTCTGTTTGGGCTGCTATAACAAAATACCATAGACCTGTGACTTACAAAGAGCAGAAATTTATTTTTCACAGTTCTGGGGACTGAAAGTCCAAGACTAGGGTATCGGTATGGTAGGGTTCTGGTTAAGGCCTTGTTCTGGGTCATAGACTTATCTTTGTCTCCTCACAAGGTAGAAGGGGCTAGAAAGCTGGGTAGGGCCTCTTTTATAAAGGGAGTACACACAATCATAAAGGCTCTGCCTTTATACACTAACCCCACCTTCCAAAGGCCCCACCACCTTGAGGATTGGATGGCAACATATGAATTTGGAAGGACACAAACTTTCTACCATAACAGGTACTTTACAGATAGCTATGGTTGGAGTTGGAATTTCAATTTGAGGAGCAATATGAATTAAACCGTGAAATTATGAGTAAACAGATAGGAAATATAGCATACTTCTATTTTAGCCTGGAGGATAGAATGTACAGAGAAGAGAGGAGTAGTGATAAGATTAATGGGAATAGAGCAGCTCCATCATGCCTTCCTAATTTCTTCCTAAATTTGTGCAACTTTGAGTTCTAGGTCATGGTCAGCCTCTCCCAGATTTGATGTGGAGAGAGATTTCAATAGGGATCGTATTTAGAGCAAATACATCCAAGAAACAGGGACGGTAGATTAAAAAGGAGTGAAATTAACATCGTGGAGACTGGTTAGGGAACGACTATAGGAAACTGAAGAAGTTACTTCCATTTCTATCACAAATTTCCTAGCACCTCCTCGGATATTAACCATTTGTAACTTGATTTCTGTTCCCAATCTAATTCCATTTGAATTCCTGGACCCTAGAGCCAAAGTCTGGCAGTGAGGGGAAGACACAAGTAACAGTGAAACAAAGAGACAAACAAACATATAAATCAACGGGAAGGGCAGTGCCAAAAAACTATGGAAAGCGGCCTGGAGTTTTAAAAAATCAAAGCAAAATTCAGTCAATGTAAATAAATTAAACTCGGAAAGAATTATGATTAAATTTTCTTAACATAAAGAAGTAGTGCTACATAAAATATACACTCACCATATTTACAACCTGTCTGTTCTTTTATGACAGCACATATTCAAATGAAACAATATAATCTCCACAGTTCCATTGAAAAAACTTATCAAATAATGGAGTCGCCACTATTTACCTTCAAAGATTCAAAATTCCTTCCAAAGCCCTAAGGCCTTGAATGTCCTCAGAAGGTAGAGATCTTCTTCACAGATGTGACGTGATGTGTTGGCTGTTCTCATGAGGAGAACTTCTGGTAAAGAGTGTGTGTCCTGATTTAAGTGGAGATACCTACTGTGTTTTAGAAAGTCAAGGTGTATCTCAGCCAAGATTTTCCTCTTAATATCTCTTCATGGTCAGCAGACCCTCAGACCCAGGAGCAGCATACCTACAGACTAATGTTTTGGCTCCCTCTGGAGGATATTAAGATGTCAGAACCTAATAAGCTATTGAGTCATAGCTAGTTTTCCCAAGCCACATAAGGTTGAAAAGATGAAATAACAACAAAAATCAGAGACTTCTGATGATAGAGTAACTAGTACTGGACTTGTCATATTCAAAGCTGCACAGAACCTATGAGACTACGTTCTTCAGTCAAAGACAAACAAGCGGGGAAAATCAGGAGGTGAACCTCATTTTCATCCTGGCTCCTTGCCTGATGAAAATCTCGCCAGCATAGCCAACTGGAGTCTTAGCCGAGCATGGTGATATCACTGGACTCGAAAAGCAACCGGGAATCTGCAAGACAGGGCTCCGTAAAGTCTGTTTTAAGGTTTGGGGATGAGAAGGCAGAAATCTACATGAAGGCTTCCTGGAAATCTGTGATGAACGCTTGGCTGAGATTGTGTAGGGAGAGAAGGCAGGAGGCTCAGCACAGAACATTTTTAATCAAATTGAGAAGAAAGGAGCTGGAGTAAGAGCGGTTAAACAGTACTGTGGGACCCGAAAGATTCAGTCCAGTCTGAAGGGAGCAAGCTCACTAGTGGCTCCTTAATCCCTAGGGCCTGAAGCCAGAGATAATGGAAAGGCTTTGATTTGAGAAGGACAGTGCCCAAAAGATACATATTAAAATCAGACACAATTAGGTTTAAAGTAAAAGAATGCATCACACAGACAGTAAGCATAAGGAAACCCTATGGCTATATTATCAGACAAAATAAACCTTACAAAAAATAGCAGACAAGAAATAAAGAGTGGCATTTCATGATGATAAAGGGGAGATTTCTAGAAAGACATAACAGTTCTACATTTTGATTGTATGCACCTAACAACAGAATTTGAAAATACATGAAGCAAAACCTAACAGAATTAAAGAAAAAAACCAGACAAATCCTTAAATTTAACTTGATATTTTAATTTCCCCATCTTAGTAATTAATAAAACATACAGACATGGGGCGCCTGGGTCGCTCAGTGGGTTAAGCCTCTGCCTTTGGCCCAGGTCATGATCTCAGGCTCCTGCTCAGGGATCCAGCCCAGCATTGGGCTTTCTGCTCAGCAGGGAGCCTGCTTCCCCCTCTCCCTCTGCCTGACTCTCTGCCTACTTGTGATCTTTCTCTCTCTGTCAAATAAATAAATAAAATCTTTAAATAATAATAATAATAATAATAATAAAACAAAAATCTAGGATGCACACAGGAGATCAGAACAATATTATAAACCTATAATACTATTTACAGAAAACTTCACTCAACAATTGCAACTTCAATAAACAAATATTCTTCACAAATGTACTGGCAAAGACCATATCCTGGCCCATCAGTTAAGGTTCAATACATTTCCCAACATACAAATTATGCACAGTATTTTCTCTGATAAGCCGTATTAAGTTAGAAATCAACATGGTGAGAAATAGAAAATTCCCAAATATTAGGGAATTCCTACATTTTAAAGCCACAAATGAGTCAAAGGAAATATCCTAAGGGTAATTTTAAAATATTAGAAAATTAATGAGGAGAATCCTAAATATCAAAATTTATAAGATATAGTACAAGCAGTACTTAGAGACAAATTACAATTGTAAATGTCTATAATTTTAAAAAGAATAAATGTTCAATCATACAAGTTCCTACCCAGTTAGATTTTTTTAAAAAAGCAAATTAAATTTAAAATAATAGACAGAAAAGAGTAAAAGTGGAAATAGAAATTAATGAAATAGAAGGCAGGAATTTAAAAATGAAAAAATGTAAGTTTTTCAAAGTTTAAATAAAATTGATACACCAAAACCAGGATTAGTCAAGGAGTTAAAAATAGACAAACACAAATTATCACCATAAGGAATAAAAGCGGTGATGAGTAGGGATGTGGGTGAGACAACTACCTAAAAATGTAGATATGGCTCTGGAATTAGGTAATGGGTACAACTAGTAAGAGTTCGCAGATGTTTAATAGAAAAATCCTAGATTACCTTGAAGGGACTGTTTGTTGACAGAAGTATAGTCAGTAGAGATGAATAAGGCTTAAAAAGACATGAGGAAAGCTACAGAGAACTTTCTTTTTTTAAAAGATTTTATTTATTTGACACACAGAGAGATCACAAGTAGGCAGAGAGGCAGGCAGAGAGAGAAGAGAAAGCAGGCTCCCCGCTGAGCAGGGAGCCTGATGCAGGGCTTGATCCCAGGACCCTGAGATCATGACCTGAGCTGAAGGCAGAGGCTTTACCCACTGAGCCACCCAGGTGCCCCCAGAGAACTTTCATCTTAAAGAATTCATACATCATCACGAACAGAATATTGGTAGAGACATGAATGTTAAACGTGCTTCTGGTGATGCCTTAGAAGAAAAAGATGAACATATTATTGACATTGCCAAAATCAGTACTATAAAGTGGCAGGAAACTTGGCTAAATTGTGTTTTAATGTTGGGTGGAAAGTGATGATTTTTAGATTTGATTTCCAAGCAGAGTGTGGAATGGGCAATATGAACTTTGCTGCTTATAGTAAAATATAAGAGGAAAGAACTATGTTGAAGAAGGGCCTGCTAAGTACAAAGGAAGTAGTACTTGATGATTTGTCAAATTCTCTGCCTATCCAGGTAGCATGTTTGTAGACTGACCAAGGAACAACCATTTACCAAAGAGATTAGTCATGTGGCTTATGTATCCAATTATCCATATTAACTCTTCAGGTGGGACTCCCACGAGAATATGAGATCCGAAGTTATTTTCTCACAAGTTCTTACTGTTCTGCTCATTTCCCCCCAATATTTCTTCCTTCTATTCAGATTAGGTAAAATCTATTGATCTGTCCTCAAGTTGATGATCATATCCTGTCTTATCTCCCTGTACTCTTGAACCCTTCCAGGAAGATTTCTTCTCTGTTACTGTACTTCATTTTTATAATTTCCATTTGGTTCTTTTTTGTACTTCATACTTCTTTGCTAATGTTTTCCATTTTTTGTTTGTTTCAAGGGAATATGCAATTGATTGTTAATGCATTTTTAGTAGAGTTGCTTTAATACCATTAGATAATTCTAACATTTGATTCATTTTGATGTTGGTATCCGGCAAATGTCTTTTCTCCTTCAAGTTGTGATTTTTCTGATTCTAGGCATAATGAGTAATTTTTTCTTTTATATTCTGGATATTCTGACCATTGTATAAGGAGACTAGGGTCCTATTTCATTTTTTATTTAGGAGGAATTCATGATCATTTGATTTCTAGAATCTTTGCATGGCTAGTTTCATCTACTTGGTTTATTTGGTTCCACTAGGGTTTCCAGAGTCATAATTGGTGGTACCTGAGTGGACAGAAAGTGTTTAATCAGACTGGGTCACAGTGGGGGAGGTGAGTTTCCGGTTTGTGGTAATAAAAAATGCTTCTGGAGCTGGGCTGCTTGTTATGGAGAGATCCTTTGCTGTTGACTTCTGGCCCCTGGCTATCTCTAGGTGGCAGAGGGGACCCTCGGGCCCATAAGGACAAACATACTTCCTAGGTGAGGCCTCTTTTTGCAGTAGGATTCCCCTTGCTTATAGGAAACAGAGTTCTTCCCTGGATGGATGCTTGTTTTTGGTTGATTCCCACCAACTGCCTGGTGTTTCTGTGTGTGAGGGGCACTGAGGTCATGTGGGAAAAGACAGCACTTCCCTGGTTGTTCATTCTCAGAGGAGTTTCTATCAGGCTCTCCTTCCACTACTTCCTGGCTCACCCGCTATTTGTGGTACTCCCATTCAGTCCAAGGGAGTGATGACCCAGCCAAGTCCACTTGTTAAGTTGGGACACTGCAGATTTGAGTGAGTCATATTCTTCTGTTGGGTGGGGCTTTACAAGACTTGCCAGTCCTCTCGTCTTGGAATCTCTAACCAGTCTGCCTTCCTTTTTCCATGTTTTAGAATTCGCCTTTTATTATCTTTTGCATTACTCACAGGACTTATGGTTGTACTAAGCAGGGAGATGCAAGGAGAAATGAGTGTCTGTAATCTTGTCCAGACCACGGTTTTATATTTATGTTTATATTTTTATGAATTTTAAAAGGAAGTAATGCCAACACTACACAAATTCTTTCAGAAAGTAGAGAAACAGGAAACACTTCTCAACTGATTTTTACGAAGTTGAAACATGATACCAGATCTAACACAAAGATTTTTTAAAAACCTGAAAATTAAAACAAAATTCCTATAAACATAGATGCAGAAATCTTCAACAAAATGCTAGCAAATCGAATCCAGTAATGAATGAAAATGTTAATAAATTATCACCAAGAATGTTGTATCCCAAGAATTCAAGGAGTTTCAATCATTGTATTTGTATACATTACCAGAATTAAAAAATAAATCATAGCAGATAGAAAAGAAATCACAAAGGGATAGTGAAGAAAGGGATATAACAGGAATATTTTACTGATAATTTTATTTATAATTTGGTCTCCGTTGGCTATCATTGGCTATTAGACATAATATCTTCTTTATGGAGGTGGTTAAAAAAATCTAGAAAATAGAATCAATGAAATCTAGAATTCAACTTTCCTGATTTTGTTACCTTTGAGGCCTGCAATACTAACATATTACTTAAGCTTCCTTAACTTTACTTTTTCTTCCTTTTTTTTGTAAAAGCCCCATAATTAGTGTTCTACTAAGGATTTTTGTAAGAATTAATGCAAAATGCATGCAAAGGTAATAGTACATAAAAACAACTTGCTAGAGTGCCTGGGTGGCTCAGTGGGTTAAAGCCTCTGCCTTTGGCCCAGGTCATGATCTCAGGGTCCTGGGATCAAGCCCTGCATTAGGCTCTCTGCTCAGCAGGGAGCCTGTTTCCTCCTCTCTCTCTGCCTGCCTCTCTACCTACTTGTAATTTCTCTCTCTGTCATATAAATAAATAAAATCTTTAAAAAAGAACTTGCTTGATAGTTTAGTGTTATTGCTTGCTATTTTTGTTATTAATGTCAAATCTACAGTAGGTAACTATGTTTATAGGATGATTATTCATGAATAATTGAATAAACACATAATGTAATTTAATCCCAATCCTACTGTTCCTTTTTAATTACTCTACATGTGTATAAAAGCTTCGGGATGTATTTAATCTGATAGAGGTTTTACTCAGATAAAAAACTGTCTATTGAATGCTTTCTGTGTGCCAGGCATTGGGCTAGATGCTGTGGAGACTGCATCTCCTGACTTCATTCCTAATACTTGAATGTCCAGTGCTGAAAAGTAATAGTTAAATGAAAAACATTAATACAATATGATAAATACTCTTGTAGAGTACAGGCTGATAATAATTATAATTCCCAAATTATTTTTTAAAATACTTTATTTATTTGAGAGAAAGAGAATGGCTGGGAGTGGAGGATGGATGGGCAGAGGGAGGGACAGAAGCAGAATCCTTGCTGAGCAGGAAGCCTGACCTGGGGACTCCATGCCAGGACCTAGAGACCATGACCCGAGCTGAAGGTGGTTGCTTAACCAACTGAGCCACCCAGACCCCCGCCCCCACCAAAATTATTTTTTGAAAGTGACTGGAAAGGTGAGATCTGAAGTAGGATAGTAGCAAACTGACAGGCAGGAAGACTTCTCCAAGCACTGACATCCTCCTGGGTTGTCTGCCTTGAGGCAAGAAAGGCAATAACAAAATGCAAATAATTGAATGATGCTTACTCACCAGTGGAGCATCTATGGCAAGAGAAGAGCAATGAGAGATTGCTCAGTGAGTCAAAGACCAAAAAAGAAATTGCGGGGCGCCTGGGTGGCTCAGTGGGTTAAGGCCTCTGCTTTCGGCTTGGGTCATGATCTCAGGGTCCTGGGATCGAGGCCCGCGTCGGGCTCTCTGCTCAGCAGGGAGCCTGCTTCCCCCTCTCTCTCTCTGCCTGCCTCTCTGCCTACTTGTAATCTCTCTCCCTCTGTGAAATAAATAAATAAAATCTTAAAAAAAAAAAAAGAAATTGCGGAGTTGCTGATAATCTAACTGATCCAAATCATTAGAAACATCACAGAAATATGGGCTTAGAACATGAACAGGGAATTCATAAATTCCTGTGAAATTTGTTCATTATTGAAGAAATGAGAAACAAATAACCAATATGGTACTTTATATAATCAGATATTATATATTATACTAACATAATACATATTATTGGATAAACAATTACTGTATACCATGTTTTAAAAATATTGGAACACTATGTTATTATTAGAAAAAATAAGATAAAATCATATGTGCCCATATGAAAAGATCATCAAGATATTTGAAAAAAACCCTCCAAGTATATATTTAAATATATAAAGAACATTACATACACCTGCATATGTTATATGAGTGTGCGTATATGTATTTATACATACACATGTCTATTTCTCTGTGTATACAAATATAGAAAGATATTCAAGAAAATTTTCAAGAGTGCTCACTTCTAGAGGAGTTGGTCTGATACTTTTCTGGTAGAGAGAGAACTTTACTTTTCATTTTTAAATATACTTTTTTAAACTATGTTTACACTTTACTTTTTTTTGAGATAGAGTTGTGGGGGAGTTGGAGAGGAAGACAGAGAATCTCTCTCTCTCTTTTTTTTAAGATTTTTTATTTTATTTTATTTATTTATTTTTTTATTTGGCAGAGAGACACAGAGAGAGGTAACACAAGCCGGGGGAGTGGAAGAGCAAGGAGCAGGCTGCCCGCTGAGCAGGGAGCTGGATGCAGGGCTGGATCTCATGACCTTGAAATCATGACCTGGGCTGAAATCAAGAGTCCGATGCTTAACTGAGCTACCTCAGTGCCCTTAGGTTTTACCTTTTTTTTTTTCTTTTTTTTTTTTTTTGGAAATAACTTTAATGGTGGAAAAGAAAGGTAGGAAATTAGGAAATCCAAGTATACTCTTGAGTAGTTTTGTTAAAAAGAAATTGACTATAACCCTCAAAATAAAATTTCATTTGATCTAGTTACAATGGCTTCTTAGAAATATATTGAAGAATTTGATTATATTCAACCTGTTCTCTGAAATTAATACTCAGAGAAGATTTCATCATGTTTTGAGGAAAATAATATACAGGATCCTGAATATAATTATGCCTCTGATATTTTATTGGGCTCCAAATTCATTTACTTATTCCTTAGTGATCATGGAAAATCATATAACTTTTATGGGTTTTGGGTTGCTTATATGTAAAATGGAAACAATAGCCCAATGCACTTCAAAGTGTTGAGAATTGATTGTATCAAACTTTAAAACTGCTTTAAAAAAACTGATTATACATTTCAACTCATCTGAGGAAAAAAATAATTATTCTCTATCTGAAATACTTTGCAATAGTTTTTTTTTTTTTAACAATTATGGTTGGGACAAGTAATATTACCTAGGGTAAACATGATTCTAGATGTATTTTTTATCTTTACTCTGTCCTTAAAAAAATAAAAATACTTCAAAGAACTTAAATAAAAAAAATAAAAGATATACAGAAAAACCAAAACAATAAAACTTAAATATTATGCAAAGATGTTATTTTTTATAACTAAGACAAATTATGTACTGTAAAATTAGCTTATGTAAAAATAAATAATGAATTATAAAAATGTATACTTTTAATATTTTTGTTCAATTTTCATTAAGAAACATTAATTTAATATACAAGGAACCCGTGGGCGCCTGGGTGGCTCAGTGGGTTAAAGCCTCTGCCTTCGGCTCAGGTCATGATCTCAGGGTCCTGGGATCGAGGCCCATATCGGGCTCTCTGCTCGGTGGAGAGCCTGCTTCCTCCTCTCTCTCTGCCTGCCTCTCTGCCTACTTGTGATCTCTCTCTCTCTCTCTGTCAAATAAATAAATAAATAAATAAAATTTAAAAAAAATATATACAAGGAACCCATAGCTTTTTACTGCAGGGGGCATAGTTTTTTCAACCTCGGCAGCATTAAAATGGCTCCTGCAAAATGACTCTACCCTCTTTTCTCTATACTTCACTTTTTAGTTGCCAACCAGAGTACTCCAGAAGCCATAGATCTTTACTGCCCCATTGAGCAGAACCAGTTTTGAATGGCACTTAGACACAGGCTGACCTAGATAAAAGTGACAAATTACTGCTGAATGAGCACATGTAAACATTAAGGAGGAGGGAATCAACATCTTTAGATGGAAAGAAAAAAAAAAAAAAAGGTATGAAAAGACAGCTGTCCTTGTCATTCTTGAAAAGAGTAATCAAGGTAATGTTACATAAAAATTGTATTATTTGTGTAATAGGATTTAAGAAGAGTTAATACCTTAAACTCACAAGTAATAGAAACTAAAAGAAACTTCGGTAAGATTAGAGTGACGTATTTCATGCCTTTTCCTTTTTTGTTTCATACAGAGGAAATAAATAAAAATAGAGTATAAATAATGTTAATCTCTTATTGAGAATTCCTTAAGACATTTGCAGTTATTTTGAAATACCTGTCTTCCTGATCGAATGTTGCAAAAGTCTATATCAACCTTAACAAGGTTGTTATGACTTTGTTTTGAGCACTGCACTTGCTGACCTGAAACAGAACAAAGATGTAGAAATGACATTCACACCTCTTAATTGGTATCATTAAGAGAATTTTTTTTCATGCCAGAGGACAAAGTGAGAGACCTCCTTGAGATTACTATGCCCTTGGGAAAACTGAATATGTCTTCTAATGAGAACACAATGCTTGTAACTCTTAGAAAGGACCAGTTAGCATTTGGCATTTGGTATATATTTTAAAACAGATATTCTGTTCTGAAAGTATTCTAAGCAGTTTCAGTGTCCCAGAAGGAAAGGGAAAAAAAAAAAAAAAAACTCTGTGAGAGAAGTTAAAACAGTATATGCTAATTGAAAAGATGATAGAAAATTTGAGGGGATTATGTGTGTGTGTGTGTGTGTGTGTGTGTGTGTGTGTGAATATGCATCAGTGCATGGGAGTTGAAGAAGTGTTTAACGTTTAACGAAAACCCTGTGATTTATTGTTATGTGTGTCATACTAGAAACTGCTATCTACTGAAAACTTGGCATGAAAATAGTAGGATGCTAAATGTCAGAAATTTAAAGTTGTTTTTTTTTTCTTTTAAGTAAGTATAAGAGTTGAAGAATGTGCTTAAGTGAAAATGGCTTTATTATATTTGCAAATATAGTAACAAGGTATTTAAAGGGATTATGCGGATTTTGATTGAACATTACCACAGAGACTATTACCGGCCAACCTATTCATGGGCCTTCATTGTCCCTCGGTGTGTGTGTTTGTGTGTGTTTAAAACATAGAACAAGGGTGCCTGGGTGGCTCAGNAAAAAAAAAAAAAAACTCTGTGAGAGAAGTTAAAACAGTATATGCTAATTGAAAAGATGATAGAAAATTTGAGGGGATTATGTGTGTGTGTGTGTGTGTGTGTGTGTGTGTGAATATGCATCAGTGCATGGGAGTTGAAGAAGTGTTTAACGTTTAACGAAAACCCTGTGATTTATTGTTATGTGTGTCATACTAGAAACTGCTATCTACTGAAAACTTGGCATGAAAATAGTAGGATGCTAAATGTCAGAAATTTAAAGTTGTTTTTTTTTCTTTTAAGTAAGTATAAGAGTTGAAGAATGTGCTTAAGTGAAAATGGCTTTATTATATTTGTAAATATCGTAACAAGGTATTTAAAGGGATTATGCGGATTTTGATTGAACATTACCACAGAGACTATTACCGGCCAACCTATTCATGGGCCTTCATTGTCCCTCGGTGTGTGTGTTTGTGTGTGTTTAAAACATAGAACAAGGTTCCCTCCTTGCCCACAAGCAACTATACTGCATCAGAACACTATCCAAAAGTGTTTGTGACCATTATGCTCATTGCATTCAGTTTGGCAACAGCCAAAGGGTGTGTGACCATTGTGTTCAATGTTTACGTGACCACTTTCTCTTGACTCTGATTTCACTCTTCCACTCTATGACAGTAGTGTTTGTACAACACAGCTAAGGGTGTGTCCCATTTTGGAGAATCAGTGGAATCCTGGAAATAAAACTCCCTCTGGTTCATATCGATTGTCCTCTTTTAAATTTTCAGTAAATAAGAGTTAATTTGCAACAACATAATTGAACCTAAAGGACATTATGTTAAGTGAAATAAGTCAGACTGAGAAAGACAAATACCATAGGATTTCACTCACATGTAGAATCTAAAAAACAAAACAAATACACAAACAAGAAGCAGAATCAGACCTATAACTACAGAGAACAAACTGATGGTTGCCAGAGGTCAAAGGGGTGGCAGNCACATGTAGAATCTAAAAAACAAAACAAATACACAAACAAGAAGCAGAATCAGACCTATAACAGAGAACAAACTGATGGTTGCCAGAGGTCAAAGGGGTGGCAAATGGGCCATCTGGGTGAACGGAAGAGGGAGATACAGGCTTCTGCTTATGGAATGAATAAGTCACAGGAATAAGAAGCACAGCATGAGGAGTATGGTCAATGACACTGTAGCAGCTCTGTATGGTGACAGATGGTTGGTGCACCTGGGGTGGGCATAGCATGATGTATAGAGTTGTCAAATCACACCATGTGGTACACCTGAAACTAATGTAACACTGTGAGTCAACTATACCGAATGTAAAAAAAAATTAAGAAAGAGTTCATTAAGTGCTTTCTCTGTGTTTGAACATTATGAATACTCTTAGATTTGAACCTCAAACTTGGAATCAAAATTTTATTTAATTCTTTTAGTTGTAAGATGTTTATAATATAGGCCACCTAATATGACATGTTATATACCAGAATAGGATCTTACATAGATGAATAAGGCATAGTTCTTTGTCCCGACAATTTACCAGTGTCCTGGGTAGAACAGCATGTGAATTGACAATTGGGAGGCAATGTGTGTTACACTTCAGCCATTTACAAAGGGGTACGGGAGCATGGGGGCAGCACATATTTCTCTGGAGAGAGAGAACTGGAGAAAGTGTCACTGCATATCTTGACTTGAGTTTTGAGAATACGAATTAGGTGAATTAATGGGAGAAGGTGATTGTAGGCACCGCCTTTTCAAGGTTTTCTATGTAGGATGTCTACATAAAGTGATATGAAAAGTGATGGGAGATGAAGAATGGAAGGGCTCTTGAGGGTCCTCAAATACCTCAAAGGTTTGGACATTATCCTCTAAGGACAGGGGTGAGAAAAGGGTTTTAAGTAAAGAAGTGGCATAATTACATTTGGGTTTTATTAATATTTTGCAAGCTGTGTGGATAAGAGGAACACTGGAAGCAAGAAAGCAATCTCAATAGTCTGATAACAAATGATGAAAACCATGCCAAACAATGGCTGTGGAGACGGAGAAAATGTGATGAAACTGAAAAAAAAATATCCATTTACATAAATTTGTATATCTGGATTTGAATTAAATACATGTAAATATTTTCAGAATCCAAGAGGATGGATAAATCACACCCTTCTTTCCTGCACAAGTTAAAAATCTATTGAGATAATTACTCAGAGTTTAGAAAGATAGAAATCAAAATCTCCATTTCTATTACGAACTAAAATGCAGAGTTAAATATGGGGACAACTGAATGTTCCAAGATGTTCCCACGAGTTACTTAGATTTAGTCACCCCCACATCTGGTCATAGGCCCAGTTGGACAAGAAGGCACTTCCTCTGTCTTCGCTCGATCAAGTATCTTATTGCATATCAGAATAGCAAAGCAAAACTTACCTTCTCTACAAGCAAGCAAGATTCTCAAAAAAGAAACTCAGCATTTGTTAAAATATTTGCACATACACATACATGCATACAGACATATACATACATGTACATATATATATATACACAAATGTGTGCGGTTTATATAAAATATGCTGTAATATTAACACATGTTTCTATATAGGTATATGTTTATTTGGTCTTATTTTCATTAGGCATTAGGTGATATGGGTATTGAGATCTTATTAATTGATACAAGTACTCTGACTTATGAGAAAAGTTCATTATAACAACCCACTTAAATACAACAGATATATAACATATATATCTGTCTTCAGAATTTTTTAAGTGATTTTGAATAATGGTATTATATTTTCCAACCTTAGTATAACTTAAGTAATTTTAGAGTGCATTTCACTGAGTTCTTCTGCAACTATAGATATAGATAGTATATTAAAGAAGTATAACATATTTTTCATATGTCACATTGATAGCAAAATTAAAGCCTTTTTGTATGAAAGAAAATTTGTGTTGGATTCCAACAAGCTCCTACATTACCTTTTATGTTTTAAATTTTAACTTGTAACTGGATGTCCCCTTAGTTCTATGATTGGTATTGATACCTAAATTTTTATAAAAGACTCAGGAGTGAAGGATTTATTGAATGCAAACATTCCTGTCTTTTTATTAGCTGTCTTGTGTGAGATTAACTTATCTGAACTGAATTAACAGATCTGGGTGGAAAAATGCATGGGCCCTGATATCATACGTGGTCCCATAGATGTCTTTTAATTCAAGAGACACAAATTTGCAACAAAAAATATATTTTGGGGTTATTTCCCATTAACCAAAGAGATTTTAAAAAGCAAGGACCATTTGTCTGATTTTAGAAAGTCAGTTTCCCAAGTTCCCAGTTAATAGTAATTGAAACATGAGTCTGGACAGAAGCACAGAGTTGCCTGGCTTGTCTATTTCAACAGTTGTATTTAAATAAAGACGGATTTAAAATTTTTCTGTAATTCTACTATTTGTCCTTATCTTTATATGAAATGCATGAATCTTATGATTCTCATCTCTTTGTCTCAGCTTTTACTTTTCTTTCATGTTTTCCTGGCATATCCATCTCTTGCCTTTCCGCTCTCCTCTTCAGCCTATGGACTCTCCTGTAATGTACTTTATAGTATTTTTCTTTATTTTTCCCATCCTTGTTTATTTTACCTGTTGTGCAACTGAATTTTTGTCTCTCAAAGAGATATGTCTAAGTCCTGACTCCAGGTGACTGCGAATGTGGCTTTATTCAAAGACAGATTCTTCCTAGATGGAATCATGTTAAAATTAGGTCATACTGAATTAGAGTGAGTTTGAATCCAACGACTAATGTCCTTAGAGAGGAAAATTTTGACATTAAGGACAGAGAGAAAGGCTATGGGAATTAGAGACAGAGACTGGAATGATGCATCTAAAGGCGAAGGAATACCAAGCATTACTAGCAACCACTGACGCTAGTTCATTTACAGAATGAACCCCGACTCACAGCCCTTAGAGAGGCCATGGCTCTGCCTTCCAGGCAGATGTCTAGCCTCCAAAACTGAAAATAAATTTCTGTTGTATTAAGATACATAGTCTGTGGTACTCTGTTACCACCACCCTAGGAAACTAATGTATTTATCAAATCAAACATACCAAGTTTTCAGGGATTTTTGCAATTATGTTAGATAAACTACTTAGTGAAACAGAAAAATTAATATTCCTATACTACTATTATTTTTCTACTTGACCTTTCATAAAGTGGATATAAAGTCACAGACACACCTAAATATATTGAGATAAATAATTGTTCCTTTTGATCTAGTTTAATATTATTGAAAATAAGAACAATGTCAGATGTGTATTTGTCAAGGGAGTATAATTTTGGCTCCGTCGTCCATATGTATGTATTCAGGCTATTATTCCTCAATATTACCCTACTCGGTCTTTATCGTATTCATTTTGCAGTTCCTAGCTTCCTCTTTTCAGATGCTAAGCAGGACAATAACTGTTGAGGGACTCATTTTCCCTCTGTCTTTTGAATACATATCTGAATCAGCTAGTTTCGCTTTTGCTTCCAGCCCTGTGGTTACATCTTTCTGCATATGACTTCACTTCATGTAAAATTAAAATGGATTCTGATAGATAATAAAAAGTTTCTTCCTAACGATGAGCTCTGTCTTCATTCAGATTGCACAGAATTATGAGAAAGTATTTGGGGTTCTAATTTTAAACCTTAAGTGCCTTGTCTTGCTCCCAGTAATAGATTCTTCCCTCTAGGGCTGTTTGGGGATCGAGAGAGAGCCGATTGAGTCAAGGGTGTGACAGGAGAGTTCTCATCAGTTGCTCTGGATTTAGAGACAAAGAGTCTGTAGTCTCCTGAACAGTATCTGGATGGAGGAGGCCAAGGAAACTCTGCATCGTGGAATGGTCTGAGCCAAGTGACTACTGACTCGAAGTGTTTGCTCAGAGTTTTGACCATTTGTTGTTTTCAGTCCAGAACGGAAGTCTGCTCTCCTGATTCTAGATTCACAGACTTCTTTCTCTCTTTCAACTCCTAAGTTCCCAGTTTAACATACCCGTTTTATCTCATTTTATTATTTTTTTTTTTATTGACACAGAAAGAGAGCAGATCACAATTAAGCAGAGAGAGAGGAGGAAGCAGGCTCCCTGCTGAGCAGAGAACCCAATGTGGGGCTCGATCCCAGGACCCTGAGATCACGTCCTGAGCTGAAGGCAGAGGCTTTAACCCACTGAGCCACCCAGGTGCCCCTTATCTCATTTTAGAGCCAATATTACCTTTGAGGCCACTTCATACTTCCTATTATAGTTTGGGTGATGTAAGAATTTGAAATTATTTCTCCATATTCTTAGCAATATAGATGAACCCACAAATTTATAATTTTTACAGTTTTGCAATGAATACTTCTGAACTGCATTAACATAATGCTCTATAGGAGAAAAAGAAAGAAAAAATCCTCCTTGAACTGGAAATTTCCTGAAACTCTTCTCTACTTGTAGAGAAATATATTTTTATTTTCCCTATTTTATTAATCATAATTCATTTTCATACTCTAGTAGACTGTAGTATTTAATACTTAAGTTTAAATTTCTCCGTACCTCAGGAATTGAAAAAAAAAATGTTTCAGGATAAAATATATTCTTACTATGCTGTCTATAGCATCATATTCAAATGTTCTGTTTAATCCTGAGAATGATTTTTCAGAGAGGTAAAAAATGTCTAGATAAACTTTCCTAGGATGCTATTTCTTCTATAATTCAACCATTTTAAATCAAGAAAATGAATAGTCTATTCACTGAAGAAAAATTTAGTAAAATGTAAAACAATTTTAAGTGGCATACTTTCAAATAGATAAGAAAGATATTTTATCCCTTAATAATAACAAAACAATGTCTTCCATTGCTTATGCTAGTGGTTCTCCATGTAGGGAAGACGGAATATACAGTTATTTAAAATATTTCAGGGGGTGCTTGGGTGGCTTGGTTAAGGATCTGCTTTGGGTTCAGGACATCTCAGGGTCCTGGGATGGAGTCTGGAGCCTGCATCACGGAGAGAACCCCCTGCCCAGCGGGGAGTCTGCTTCACCTTCTCCCTCTGCCCCTTCCCCCTGCTAGTGTGCTCTCTCTCTCTCTCTCTCAAATAAATGAATAAAATTTAAAAAAAAAATTCAATGTTTTCTGAATTATGATTTAAGAAATGCACATGATAAATTAGAATTAACTCTAAAGAATTAAGAAAAAATAGTCTTAAAACTCAATTTCTAAGATCTTTGACAAATAATAGTCAATCTCGAAAGTAGTTGAATGCTCTGTACTCCATAGTCCACAACACATCCCACTTTAGTTCTGGTTTTCCCTTTTGTTTTTTTGGCTGTATGTGTTACTGGGTAGAAAAATAAGAACTCAGTATAAAATATGTAATTCTAACCATTTTGTTTACGGGGCTCTATTTCTGATATTTTTAGTTTATATAAAATCTCTCAATTACTGAATTTTAAACTCTAAACTCTTCAAGGTGTTGTTAATATATAACAATAAAACCAAACGAACAACAAAAATATTTTGAACTATCTTACTTAGGATGTCAAAGGTAAATAGAGTATTTTATATCAAAAAGGACATTCCTCATTCTGTTTCTCAATTTTTATAATATTAAGCATATTGCTATTGGTGAATTTTGAGATCTTTCAAACTGGAGGTGTTTGATATTTTTCTAAGTTTTGTTCAAATTGTTTTTTCTGTATAGTAGATTGAGATTTGGTGGCAAAAATGATGGCGTTGGATGTCTATATACATTTACAGCCACATGGATATATACACATATCTATGTAGACACATGCATATAAGTACAGATCTCTTTCTATATATGGATATATAAACATATATACAGATGTCTAAACATATATAGATATACCTATAGATAACTAGATATGAAGTATATCTCTATATATCTCCCAAACAATCCTTTTTTCCATCAAATCACAATATGCATATGCCTATGTACATATATATAATAAATACCAAACACATACATATAATATATATAAGTTACACACATACATACATTTAAGATATATATATGGATATATATGTTTACAAAATAGTTTTACTATATATTTGCAATAAATTCTAGTCAGTGCTCAAAAAAAGGTGAGGTCTTTTTTTCTTAAGATTTTATTTAATTATTTGTCAGAGAGAGAGAGAGAGAGCACACAAGCAGGGGAAGCAGCAGGCCGAGGGAAAAGCAAAATCCCTGCTGAGCAAAGAGCTCAGTGTGGGACTTGATCCCAGGACACTGGGATCACAACCTGAGCTGAAGGCAGACACTTAACCGACAGTCACAAGCTGTCCCGACTGAGCCACGAGCTGTCCCTGGGCAACAGATTTTAGGGGAGAAGTAATAAATAGAAGAAGCTGCGTGAGAGATTTTGATAAAAGAGTGTAGTGGCTCTGGGATGGCTCTACAGGAGAGCTGTGGAGAAGTGAGGAGATACCGAGAGCTGAACCAGCGTGACTTCCCGGTGCTGCAGTTTCCTGATTCCATATGGACACAGCATGTGAATGAAGACACCATACGATGTATTTCCCACACTGAAAACTTTTGAAAGTGGAACAGAATGGCAAAATAATTAAAATAATACCTTGAATTTTTCAATGTATTTACTGGCAATTGTTTTATTAACTGACAAATTGTTTTTATGATACTAGTGGGCCTGCATTACAGCTCTGTTGAAAATATTATAAGTCAAAATTCCTTTTAAAGCTGAAGTAAAGAAAAACTTTAAATTTATTTTCTAAACATTGAAATATAACATAGGCAGAATAATTATTCTGCATGCATTGCCATATATTTTAATCAGTTTCTTAGCTATCTTTATGTCTACATCACCTTCATTTTTTAAAAATATCCTTTTTTAAAATATGGCATAATTTTTAGTTTATTTTCATATAATTGCCTACAATCTGCTTCAAAGTTGCAGTTTTTGGTTAATAAATTTAAAATTATGATACTTAATTGAGTCTGTTCTTTATAACATAATAAATTTAATTGAGAAATAATTTTTATAAGGACTGAGGTAACTGGTAAACTCACAGAAAATCCTGCTGGAAGATATTTTCTATTCTACTTTATTTTATTTATTTTTTAAAAAAGATTTTGTTTATTAATTTGACAGAGAGAGACACAGCAGGAGAGGGAACACCAGTAGGGGGAGTGGGAGAGAGACAAGCAGGCTTCCCGCTGAGCAGGGAGCCCAATGTGGGGCTCTATCCCAGGACCCTGGGATCATGACCTGAGCTGAAGGCAGACGCCCAACGACTGAGCCACCCAGGCGCCCCTCTATTTTAAATATTAATTGTTCCATCTAAATATTTTGTTAAGTAGGTCATTTTGCTGTTACATATGGTGCCATTTTTCAAGAAACAGTTTTTCAAGACAAAACTTCTCAAATAGCTTCTATTATTTAAATATATTGCTAAACGAAGATGCTAAAAATGTTCTCAGTTTCTTTCTAAAGATTTTTATTTATTTATTTATTTGATAGAGAGAAAGAGCACAAGCAGGGGGAGCAGCAGAGGGAGAGGGAGAAGCAGGCTCCCCACTGAGCAGTGGCCTGATGCCGGTCTTATCCCAGGACGTAGGACCCCGGGATCACGGCCCAAGTAGAAAGCAGAGATGCTTAATGGACTGAGCCAACCAGATGCCCCTAAATGTTATCAATTTTATTTCATTCCAGAACAGAATATAAACTATTGCAGATAGAAATAGGAGCTCTGGCCAGTAATTCTTCCCACAAATCTGGGTATTTCCTCTTTGTTTGCTTTAATAGATATGTTTGAATTTTCTCATTTGTAACAACTATTTTTGGTAATTAAATTTTCTATCACTTTGAAAAGTAAAAATTTTGAGGTGTTGCACTTATTAAACACTTACTGAACTTTAATTTGATTAAAGATTCATAACTAGTGGAGAAAAATAAAACAAAAAGACTCATTTGTAATAATGTTCAAACCCATTAATAGGACATGTAGGTTGATTTACAAAGTAATTCTTCAAATATTTTCTAAAATTTGCTTCCTAATGACCAGCAAAAAGGTATATTTGCAATGGTAAAGACTTTTTCTGCATTCAACATCAGTTTCATCATAAAAATGTTGTAGCTCAATACTCCATGCATGTTTTTTGAAAAATTATAAATTTTGACAAGTACAGGTTTAGTTCCAACTGCCAAAGTATTGATGCTTATTTAAATACAATACAAATGATATTCTTATCACTATTAATTTGAAGTACATGTCTCCTGCTTAGATTTCTTTATGTAGTATTTGTATTATTAATGCAGACACTAATAATTTTATCTCCATTCCTGAAATTTTAACACTGTTTACAATTTACCATAGTATTCAATATAATTTCAAACACATCATCTGTGACAGAATATATTCCAAAGTTTTTACTTTCACTGAAATGCTTAAAAATGAAAATAAAATTCATTATTAGAATTTACTTAATTGATTTTCTATTTGAAGCCCCTAATGATGGTGCAGCCTCATTTAACTGTGATGTTCTCCTGGAAAAGAAACTAGCCCATTAATAGATGTCACTTAATTTCTCTATGTACAACAGTATATTCAATTTTTAAAAATGAGAAAAATTAATTAAAGAAATCAATCATTCGATCTAAATAAAAATTCTTGCTTCACAGGATAACGTGTAAATGTATCTTCTGTGGCTAGAATTTTTAACGTTGTCTCTTTTGAGTGTAAGTTTCTGAAAATACTGACTTTAAAGTAGAAACAGCTATTATGCTTCTTTTGACTTTGTGGTTATGGTATCAGTATGTTACTCAAGGTGAATGATAAATATCAATAAAGACACTTTGCAGATTAAATGTTCAACAATGACTTTTCAAGATACAAATTTAGCATTCATTTTTCCATTTAACATGCACTCTAGCTTGTTCACATTAATTGTTGCCTAAGGATTTTTTGAAAAAAAAAACTTGAAAAGCATTTCTAATAATAAAATAGCAAAGGTTTAGAATATATAATAACTGACAAAGCGAAGAGTGTTTACACTATTCTCTTCACATCTGACAGGAACAAATCTCATCCTCTATTTCCAATTTATGTTTACTTAATTGATTTTTCTTTTTCTGTTTCTTACTGGCTTTCACCCACCTGCAGGCTGAAGACTTATAAGCATTGGATAGACCATGCACACTGTCTTGGACAAGTGACTAGTAAAGACAATTGCATGGCATAATTTTCCCTCTATCACCAGGAAGGCCTTGGCTACTTTTTACCACTTGTGCTTGAGAGCTGTTTTTTTTTTCTGCTTTAATCTCTGAACATTCTGAATGGTATGCTTGAAAAAGAAATGTTCATTAAGATGAGTTCAGAAAACTTTGAGAAAAGAGATGAAAATATCAGCACACGTCTTTCATTACACGTGTTCAACTGAGAACTCTGTTTACTACGCAAGCATCTCAATCACTGATAGATGAGATCCGATGGCAGAATTGGAAAAAGCAAACATACAGAAAGAAGTCCATCTTGCCTTAACCTAATGGAACTATTAATAAGATTATTTCATTGAAAATAAAAATATCACTTGGAAGCTAAATTGAAAAATGGGAAAACAGAAACAAATTGAGCATGTTCCTGGCGAACTGGTTTGCATGATTATACCAGGTATGAAACAAAGAAACAGGTCAAAGGGAGATTTAAAGATTCTTTTTCACTGTATGTATATTAAAAAAAAAGACACACTGGGTGCTAAGAATAAAGCTAGATCATGATTCTGTCAATCAAAGAGCCTCAGTTGATTAACTCACTTGAAAAAGAAATAAGACTGTAACCAAGTAGCCCAACATCCTGTGATGCAAATATAGAGAAAAAGACATGAGATGTCTTCTGACCCAGAAAATTAAGTACTCTGAATCTATATTTTTAGTGGAGTTATTAAATAGATCTCAATAATTTCTTACACGATGGGTGAGAAACAACATTAACAATAAGGACTCTCATAGGGAGCAGATGTCCTAAGAAACATTCACAAAGCAGATGCCAGGAATGTGTGAATAACAAACAGACCTTGGGGTGGAAATAACCTAAGGGGCACCTGGGTGGCTCAGTGGGTTAAGCCTCTGCCTTCGGCTCAAGTCATGATCTCAGGGTCCTGGGATTGAGCCCTGCATCGGTCTCCCTGCTCAGCAGGGAACCTGCTTCCTCCTCTCCCTCTGCTTACCTCTCTGCCTACTTGTGATCTCTCTCTCTGTCAAATAAATAAATAAAATCTTTTTAAAAAACATAAAAGTAATTTATTATTATAAAAAATAAAATTTTCATTAAAAATAATGACTATGTGATAACTAGAAAGCTCACAGGTATAACAATTAGAGAAGAAGGGTAGGAAAGAGAGGAGGAAGGGAGGGGCTGAGAGAGGGAGGGAGAGAGAGATGGGGAGAGAGACCATTAGGATGAATACAAAAGCATCCTTACATTTTAAACATTGCAAAACACAGCATCCGAACAACCAGCTTTAGAATTTGATATGTGATCCATATACAAATAAGGTGAAATGTTCTCATATGTTGCACAGTGTTGATAAATCCATTTTAGTAAGTCAAACATCACCTTCTACTTGTGCACAACATCCATTCTATAAAACGTTTGCTGTGGTCCATGCCTCTACAATACCACCTCCCCTCCAGCATTCCAAGTCTACAGATACAACATCTCAACCTTGTGAATTTGTTTTAATTTTTATCTGTAAAGGTGAACTTTCCACCTAGGAAATTATTTTTATTCGTAAATTTGAAAAGTCATCTACTGAAAATAGCTTGAAAAAAATGTGACTACTTGAAAGAGTAACCAAGTTGGAGTCCCGTGTGATCAGACATTGCAGAATGTTTAGAAGAGCTGATTCATCCTGTAGCTCCATAAATCTCATTCATGGAATATTTGTTTGTCTTGACACAAATGTATTTGCCTTTTAAATGGTTTAGAAGTTTTCACGTAAACACACTAGAAACATGTTGTGATTAACAGCCATAATTCCCTTTTTCCATTTTAAAACCTTGTATATAACTCACATACAAACACCATTGCAATTACTTAAAATTACAACATTATCCAAAATGCCAATACCTTCATTGGGCCAAACTATGAAGAAGCATGATATCCAGATTATAAATGAAATGATGACATTTTATATTAAAAATATCACTGTAGCAGTTGTATAAAGATTGAATTTCTCACCATAAAGATTAAATCTTCATTGTAATGTGGCAAGTGGCAATGAACTGGTAATCCATCTGCACTTGCTTTCTCCAAATATTAGGATTTATTACCATGGAAAATAGGACCTGCTAATTTTTCAGCCAACCACCTGTAAAATACAATTCATTGAACAGATAACGTGATTTTTTCCCTTGCATTGCTCTTTAGCTATCTTCATTATCTCTGTTTGAAAGCAAGCATATTTGGAGAGCAGAGCAATTATATGGTTCTATGAATTGTATAACTTGTTAAAAACAGCAGTTTGCTGACATAAAATTAATTTTGTGTTCAGTGTGTAGATACAATCTACTGGAATGTACTTATATGTTCAACAGTTTCAAAAAATTGGATATCTGCCTAAAGAGCCTACAGGACATATCTACACCTTAATTATATAACTATAGAATATTTCACAACCTATTCACCGGTAAGCTATGTTATATTTTAATAAGGCATCCCGAGAGGCAGTATCAGTATTATTTTAAATAATGTCTTGGATGTCCAAATGCTTCAGTTAAATATTAATTAATATTTAAATAATTATTAGTATTAAATTATCAACAGGATTGCTCTTTAGGATTTAAAACAATTATTATTTAAAATATGTCATAATGGTTCCAAGAGGGTCAGAACAATGCCAGATGCCACTCATCACTTTTCATTTTATTGTTATCCGTCTGAGCTTGGTTTTGCTTCGATTAGTGAAAAAACGCTAAATAACAGTAACAAATAAAATTAAAGTTTCTTTCTCTCATAAGCAAAGTCCACACAGGGCACGGCAGTTCTATGAAACTCAGGGATTCTGGTTCCTGTTTTGTTTTGTTGTGTCATTCACAGAATGCAGCTCCACCTCATGGTCTAAGACAGTTGCCCAACTGGAGCTGTTATTTCAATATTTCAACCAGCCGAGAGAGAGAAAAGCAGAGGCCAAGTCTATGCCCTCTCTCTTTTTCAGACCCTACATGGAATGTATACGTGGTATTTCCACTGATATCTTTCAGATCAGAATTGTGTCAATGGCCAGAGCTAGCTGCAGGGAGAAGTGGGAAATTCGGTGCCCACCAATCCAGCAACAATCAAAAGTTCTTACTATATTAGGAATATTGTAAACACGAGTCACTTCGGGCTGATCCAATTGTTGAAGAATGCATTCCCAATGCCTGAAATAATGATATTAATAGTGATGGTTATACATGTATTCAGTACATAAATTGAATAGGCTAGATGTGTTTTAATTAATACACCTAATATTCTTAGGTTTGAGTTTAATAAATATATCTAGTTTTCATGTGAATTTAATCTTTAATTAAAACTTCAGTCTATTTTTACTCAAAAATTGTCTTTTTTTTTGTTTTGGTTCAAATTGTTTTTTTTTTAAATTTAATTTTGTTATAAAATTAAACTCTTAATCGTTTCAGCCCAGATCAATCTTTTCCTAGAAAATGATCAAATTAGTGCAGTATAGCTCTTAAAGTAATGGATACTGGAAGCAGACTACTTCACCTCTAACGCAACTAATGGTATGGGACTGGGCTAGTTATTTAAACTCTCTGTGATTTGGTTTTCTGATCTTTAAAGATTTTCTTTATTTATTCATTTGAAACAGAGACAGAGAGAGACCATGAGCAGGGGAGAGAGGCAGAGGGAGAGGGGGAAGATTTTCTGATCTTTAAAAGGAGGATTAAAAAATCAAGTGAAAATAATTAAATTACTTAGAGGGTACTATGGCCTACAATTCCTAAGGTGATTCCATGATGCCTCCGAGTATTCGGGTTCTTGTGATTCCTCTCCTTGAGTGGGTATAAAACCTGTGATGTACTTCTAGCCAGTAGAATACAGCACAGTTTAATAGGACTTACATGATTACGTGTATAATTGCAATTCCCTTCTTGCACAGAGACTCTCCCTTGCCTGATTTGAGGAAACATAAAGGAATCCATAAAGGAAGACATAGATGGCACGGGACTGAGGATGGCCCTTCGCTGACAGCTAGCAAGAAACTGAAGCCTCCCATTTTACAGTCCACAAGGAAATACTGCTGCCAGTAGCCATACAGGCTGGTTCCTCAGCTGAGTTTCAGCTGAGATCACAGCCCTGTCCAACAATTGACTGCAGCCTTGTGATGTGAGACCCTAAGCTAGAGGACCCAATGTCACTCTTCATAATACTGATAGCGAATGCACTGTGTACTTTATCTATGTTATCTCATTTAAACCTTAAGATAATGCTGTTAAATTCTTATTATACATGCTTAGGAGTTTACAAAGAAGGAAATTATACTAGAGTGAGTTTAAGTGGCTTCAGTCAAATAGTTATTAATGAATATAGAAATGATCGAAATCCACGCAAATCTGGCTTTAGAGTCTAAAGCCTACACTGATCCTCTGCCAAAAAAAATTAATGATCTCAACATATGTATTTTTTGAGGATTTTATTTATTTATTTGAGAGAGAGACAGAGGGAGAGAATGCAAGAGAAAGCGTGAATGGCGGGGAGGGGGAGAGGGAGAAGCAGACTCCCTGCTGAGCAGGGAGCCCAATTCAGGGTTCCATGCCAGAACCCCGGGATCATGACCTGAGCCAGAGGCAGACCCTTAACCAACTAAGCCATCCAGCCACCCCTCAACATATGTATTTTTGATCACTGATTATGTGTCACTTCCTATTTTAGATACTAATTATATAACATAATTAAATAGACATTAAGATGTTAGGTAGATGAGACAAAACCACCAAAGAGAAGTGATGATTAGCTGCCAAAGAAGAAGCAAAGAAACCAGCGAAAAGTGATGTTCTTTAAACCTAATGAAATTTTGACCACTTTCTCTTTTTTAAAAAAATATTTTTTAAATTTATTTGAGAGAATGAGAGAGACCAAGCACAAGCAGGGAGAGCAAGGGAAGGAGAGGGAGACCAGGCTTCCCACTGAGCAGGGAGCCAGAGACAGGGGGCTCAATCCCAGGACCCTGGAATCTTTTTTTTTTTTTTAAGATTTTATTTATTTATTTGACACAGAGAGAGATCACAAGTAGGCAGAGAGGCAGGCAGAGAGAGAGGAGGAAGCAGGCTCCCCGCTGAGCAGGGAATCCAATGCGGGGCTGGATCCCAGGACCCTGAGATTATGCCCTAAGCTGAAGGCAGAGGCTCTAACCCACTGAGCCACCCAGACGCCCCATCAGGACCCTGGAATCTTAACATAGGTCTGAGCCAAAGGTAGACGCTTAACCAACAAAGCTACCCAGGCGCCTTAACCACCTTTTTATATGTTTCTGGTAGGACATGTCAGATGAGAACTGAGAACTGGCCATTATAGTAATGAAGTAGAGGTCATTATTGTCCTTGTTAAGAGCAGGATTGTGGAATGGTGTGGGTAAAAGTCTAAATGAAATAGTGTTAGAGAGACTTGATGGAGAGGATTGGGAGCAACGAGAACAGACGACTGTCTAAATGAATCCTGGAGTAAAAGGAGCAGGGACGTAGCACAGCAGAAGTTGAGGGGGATTTTTGCTTGCTTTAAAATGGTAACCCTGGGGCACCTGGGTGGTTCAGTGGGTTAAAGCCTCTGCCTCTGGCTCAGGTCATGATCTCAGGGTCCTGGGATCGAGCCCCGCATTTGGCTCTCTGCTCAGCAGGGAGCCTGCTTCCTCTTCTCTGCCTGCCTCTCTGCCTACTTGTGATCTCTCTCTCTCTCTCTCTCTCTCTCTCAAATAAATAAATAAAATCTTTAAAAAAATTAAAAAAATTAAATGGTAACCCTAACTGAAAAAATAATAAAATAAAAATTAATTAATTAATTAATTAAATGAGAAGATAAAGACATGCTTAAATGTTAAAGTAAGTATTCCCCAGTAGAGGGCAAGTGTTTAATGATTAGATGAGATACAGGCAAATTGTTGGTGTTGTTCCTGAGTTGGTGAGAGCAGACAAGCTGGAATGCCTGAGTGAAGTATTTTGGAGATTGGGAGTGAGCCAAGAACAGAAGCCCGCAGGAAGTGAGGAGAGGCTTGGAGGTGTGTAAATGTTAGTGACTACGAGAGGTTGTGTTTGCTAAAAGTCAGTGATTCTCAAACTCTTGTCCCTGGACCTGCAACAATAACATCCTTGGTACCTTATTAGACATGCAATATTCTAAACCCATCCCAGACCACTATAAAAAATTCTGGGTATATTCAGCTATCTATTTTAACAGGTATTCCAGGTGATTCTGAAGCACACTAAAATTTGAGTGTCACTGGGATCGTGTAATGACATAAGATCTGAATCTGGAGATCTTAGGAGCAGGGGAGGGAGATGGATCTGGAAGTTGCCAAGAGAAGCAATATTGACAATTACAGCTATTTGGTCAGAAGCCTGAGTGACAACCGGACTTGTGATTAGAGTCTATGGTGGGAGGCAGGCGGGAAGTCTTATAGGACAGAATCCTTAACTGGAGAATCTGATGCTAATCTGGACAGTGTCAGGATGGAGTTGAATTTTATCCCCCTTTAGGCCTAGTGGACAGACAGGTGGAACATACCTAATTTAGAATACCTACAGTTACTATCCTTTATTAACCCCCTACTCTATACTATGAAATATGTGGATTGCTTTACATGGATTATCTAGTTTAATCAAAACAACTATTCTACTTGGTAAGTATTATTAGAAGCTGCATTTTACAGCCAAAACTGGCATGACATTATATGAAATGACTTGCCTCAGGTGCTGTGCTTAATGCGGTACCTTGCTTTCTTACTTTCATATATTTTAAAATCAAATAAAAATTTTTTCTTTCAAATCCTCCATCTCAGGTTGTGGTGACCACCATAAATTCCACTGCTATTCATTTTGAAATTACTCTTGGTGATATTGTGATTTATAAATAATATATATTTCGTTATTCAGATGACTAAAATATATTTCATATAGGTACTTGGTCTTCTATACCTCCTGGCTTACAACTCCCCAAACCCGTGGAACTCCCTAAGCCATCAGAGCAATGGGAGCACTGTCCTCATATTTGGTCTCCTGTCCTCAGTTCCTGCAATTGCATCAGAGCCATAAGGGGTGAAATGGGTGGCCTATTATTTATAACAAGCTCCTCTCCATCACGACTGTGTGTAAGTGAATTTTTGTGACTTTTGGAAATTCCCTAAGGTTGGAGGCTAATTGTCAGGGGACCCACCATGTGGCAAGTCGGCTGGAATGTTTAGTCTCACCCCCAGCCTCTGGGGAGAGGAGAGAGCTTGGAGGTTGAATCAATTGCCAATGGCCGATTACTTAATCAATTATGCCTGTGTAGTGAAACCTCCATAAAAACCCAAGAGGACAGGGTTCAGAGAGCTTCTGGGTTGGTGAACAGGCAGAGATTCAGAGACAGTGGTGCAGTAGGAGAGAGCATGGAAGCTGTAAACCTATATGCGGCTCGCTCTGTGTGTCTCTTCTATCTGGCTGTTCCTCAGTTATGTCCTTTTACATAAACAAGTGATCTAGTAAATAAAATCTTCCTCTGAGTTCTGGGAGCCACTCTGGTCAACTAACTGAACCTCATGAGAACCTCTGATTTACGGCTGTTCAGTCAGAAGCCCAGGTGACAACTTCGACTTGTGATTAGTCTGTTGGGAGTGGGAGGTCTGGTTGGATGGAACCCTTCACCTGTGGAATCTGACCGTATTTCTGGGTAGATAGTATCAGAATTGAGGTGAATTTTAGGACACCTAGCTGGTGTCCAGAGAATGGCCTTTTGGTGAGAAACACATTGGAATTAGCTAGAACCAGAATCTTTCCACTCTGACTGTCTTGCCTGTTCCTGGAAAAGTCCAGTGGGTAGTGTTAGAGCTGCCCTAACTCATCCTGTATGACACTTCTCAAGTTACGCTGCAATAGTAGAATGGGAAGGGATCTACTGGCGTAGCTGGTCAAAATTGTCTCATTTATTTAAGGCTTGGGAGTTGTTACTTGAAAGACAAAAACACTGGTGGCAGAGTTTGATGGAAATATGTAACCCTCATTAAAATGATTTTTCTGTTATGCACCCCACTTCATCAGTTGAAGAATATTTAGATGAGGACACTTGTGCTGTGCTTAATTTCTCCTTTTTCAGGCTTGGTGTTAATTGATGGCTAAAAATATAATTTCCCAGAAATGTGTCACCCCCAAATTCCTTCAGACACACAGGTGCCAGAATGATCTATCTAAAATGCACAACTGATCATGTTACTTCTCTGATTAAAACTTTAAAATCTCCTATTGCTTACAGCTGTGGTTTAACTTTTTTTTTTTAATTCAGGAAATAGCAGAGAATGCTATATAGTCTCCAAAATTGACTTCCTCTTCTTTCTTCTTTTCTTTTTTCCCTTCTTTCCTTTTTCTCTCTCTCCCTCCCCTCAATGCCCAACCTCTCCCCTTCTCTCTGTCTCTCTGTCTCTCTCTCTATGTATTTGTGTGTGTGTGTGTGTGTGTGTGTGTGTGTGTGCATGTATGTAATATCAAGTTCAGATAGAATACACATCTCAGCCTCTCTTGTGGTTAGGGATGGCCAGCTGGCTGGGTCTCAGCCATGGAGTGTGTCACTTTCAGTCCAGGGTTTTCAGGGAAACAGGTTCCTAACCCCCACTCATTTCAGCTAGCCAAAAATTGTCATGGTGATTACTCCAGAAACAGTGGTGGAAACTGAGGTTTCTGAGTGACTCAGTGGAGCCGAGAACTGCCCCATTTCCGGCTCCCCTGGTAACTGTTCAGGAATAATATTTCTGAATTTCATGTGAGTGAAAAACAAACTTTTAATATGTGAACACATAGGTGCTCTAGGATTTACTTTTCATAGACACTTGAATTACTCTAATTTACATAGTCTCTTAATTTATGAGTCCATAATGCCCTATGAACATTTCACATTTTGTATTCAAATTATCTGTTATGAATCTGTTCTAGCCTTAAGACCATGAGATCTTGATAAAAAAATGGTGTCTGAGATTCATCTGGAAGTATCCATTGATCAACAAAGCATAACTGGGAGTAATATCTAAGGTTGAATCTACATGGCTAAAGTATTTTGCCGGGTTATATCAAATGGATCAGTAAAAACAATAAGACTGCACAGTTTAAAAATCTTTAGACTTGTGAAACAGAAATAATTTATACATCAGTGAGAAAATAGCTTGTTTTATTTTTTAATTCGTGTGAGGCTTTGAAAATATCACTAGAATGTAACTGCTTATTTGGAAAGCACCATTGCTTTAAAAGCTATTGAAAATTACATGTTTTAGTTTGTAATCTCAAAAGAAGCTTAGATTGATACAGAAGGTTATACTTACATTTTTAAGATGTAATTATGTCTTGCACTTCTCTTGGTTTCTTTAGGTGGTTAACAGTATATCTATATGAAATAAATTAACCAAGGTAGCAATTAGGGTACTGCAAGATGTCATTTTTAAATGCGTGAGCAATCACATGGCCAAACACTTTACAATCAAAACCTAATTTACTTACAGAAATCAATACCTATATCTTTTTTGGCTCTAAGTGGTTTATGGAATATAACCTCAACAAATTGTAGAAATACAATCCTGATGGCATATTGTGGCTATCTTTAATAAAAGCAATACATAACTGGTGAAAGTAAGTTTTTGTTGAATGATGTTCACACGTAAATTTCAAGTTTAAAGAAGTTGGGATTTACTAGGAGAAAATAGAAATTAACCTTTTTATAATTTGTTGATTCCCTGATTTTCATTAATTGGATATTATTGAAATAATAATTTTAACACCAGGAACTATCTTTTAAGAGATTAACTGAGGCACTTGCAATTTAATAGACAGGACCACAGCCCAGGTACCTTGATTCCTATTATAAAGCTCACTAACATTATGTTTTCAGTGCCTGTAGTCCTACTGGTAGGAAATAGCTTGCAAATTTATTGAGGTGTTTCCAGTTGTCACAGATGTTGGAGAGCATCACTGTCGTTTAGTGGGAAGTAGATCAAAAAGCTTGATGACTCCAAGGAAAGTCATGCCTTACATTCCAGTAACATTGCAAATGACCACTGGGCATTCAAGGAAGCAAAACACCTCTTTTTTTTTTTTAAGACTTTATTTATTTATTTGACAGAGAGAGAGAGATTACGCGTAGACAGAGATGCAGGCAGAGAGAGAGGAGGAAGCAGGCTCCCTGCTGAATAGGCAGCTCGATGCCGGGCTGGATCCCAGGACCCCGAGACCATGACCCGAGCTGAAGGCAGAGGCCTTAACCCACTGAGCCACCCAGGCATCCCGAAACACCTCTTTATAATGACCTATTTTAGACCCTATTTAAAATAGGTAGCAACATAAAATATATTTTGAAGTTCTAAAATATACAAAATCTTCCACAATTTAAAGTACTTTTAATTAAGAAAAAGTCCAAAGTCTTATCTAGAGTGGCCTACCATCTTGGAAACTCTTATCCCCGTTGGCAATTCTGTTTATGGTATTTGAGCCACTTATTACACCCTCATCGGTCTATAGAGCTGTAACATTCTTGGTGATTCTACATAAAACCACAAGTGCTTGGCATCTTCATTGTGTCTCGTGGTGATTTATTCCTATTCTTTTACAGACTGAAATGAGCCTTTATTTTTATTGTAAATCACATTTCTTACAATTTGNCACAAGGAGGCAGAGAGGCAGGCAGAGAGAGAGGGGGGGGAAGCAGGCTCCCCGCCGAGCAGGGAGCCGGATGCGGGCCTCGATCCCAGGACCCTGAGATCACGACCTGAGCCGAAAGCAGAGGCTTTAACCCACTGAGCCACCCAGGCGCCCAGAGCCTTTATTTTTATTGTAAATCACATTTCTTACAATTTGTTTTTTTTACATTACAGTTGTAACTTTTGTTGGTTTTTTAAATGTACACTTAGGTAAGTTAATAGTTATATATTTTATTTCAGGATAGTAAAGGAACATTATTAATATTTGAGTTAGGGTTTTGTATTGAATATGAAACAAATGTGCTATAAATTAAAGCACTTCATTTGAATTCAATTTTAAATGTATATTTTCTCATCACAGAATGTCTTTTTATTTATTTATTTATTTATTTGACAGAGAGAGAGATTACAAGTAGGCAGAGAGGCAGGCAGAGAGAGGAGGAGGAAGCAGGCTCCCCGCTGAGCAGGGAGCCAGATGCGGGCCTCGATCCCAGGACCCTGAGATCATGACCTGAGCTGAAGGCAGAGGCTTTAACCCACTGAGCCACCCAGGCGCCCTCGTCACAGAATGTCTTAGATGGAATTACAAATAGAAAGTTCTTTCTGAAGGGCTATTACATGTTGAGACTAAATAACTCTATTATGATCTAGAATGGAGAGGCTAAATGTATGTTTCTCTTATTTTCATAAGGCAGTGCCTTCATACCTTTTTAGTACATCTTAATTTTACATATTTCTCTCCTAACATGCATTAAGTAGTTATTATTTTTTATCAAAACAATATATTGTGTGGGTAACATATGAGTTTTATTATAATTTTACAAAGCTAATTATTTTCTCTGGAAGATAGATTTATTAATTGTTATATTGACTTAATGCACATGAATATATAATACATATTTGAATATGTATAATTATATATAATGCCTATCTATTAAGTTAATATATAGTTCATATGTATTATATATTTATATATTATTTATTTATATTTATGTATTACATATTATAATATTTACATATTATAATATACCACTGCATATTTAACAGATACCATACGGATTCTGACAATTTGGGCATAAAATAGTCCATAAAGTTCAAATTTTTGAACTTTGGGTTCATATTCTTAAATCTTCTTGCACATTACTAGCTTGAGTTCAGGAATTTGGAATGGGAAGGATAACAGTTTGACCTTTCTCTCTGTACCATTCTCTTTTTCTTTGGGTCTTTCTCTTTTATTGTATTGGAGACTGGGAGTAGCATAGTCCATTCAATCTACTATAACAGAAATACCACAGACTGGGTGGCTGATTACAGCAGAAATTTATTCTTCACAGTTCTGGTCAGAAGTCCAAGTCGAAGGAGCCATCAGATTCAATGTCTGGTTAAAGCCTGCTTCCTAGTCCCTATGGACTAGGGTCATCTTTTTACTGTGTCTTTACATACAGAAGAAATAAGGGAGCTCTCCGGGGTCTCTTTTACTCTCTCATGACCTAATCACATCCCAAAGTCCCCACCTCCAAATACCATCACAATGGAGGTTAGGATTGAAATATGTGCATCTGAGAGGAGCACAAAGATTCAGTCCAAATCAGGGAGGAAAGCTGGGGGGATATAACTATTGTTTTATCTAACTAGTGCTCCTGCAATCGTCTCCAGGTATGGGTGAATACATGAGTTCTTTTATATTCTTCCACAGAAGGGACTGAAGAAATAGTAGTTCCTGCAAAAAGGGGATGTTAGCACACTATTCTTGTGTTTGACATCTGCTTCTGCAATGTCTGGCTGGTGTGCCCCACATATCTATCAGTCCAGGGTAAAAAGAAAACGGGCAAGAGGTAGCTGAGGTTGCAGGGGAGTTACTGCATTATTTCAGTCTGCAACTCAGCCCTATTCACGAATTCCTCTGTTTTCTCTTGCGTAATTGGTGAGTAGTAGTTTCATGAAGTACCATGCAGGTTCTGCTAACTTCTATAAGTAATAGAAAAATGTGTCTGGCAGTTCTTTTTAAAATGTAGAGGCATTCAGGAGCAATTGGTTCACCTCTGTGAATTTAACCACAATTGGATTGTGGATTGCTAAATTGTGGATTTAGCCACAATTCTAAGACAACAAGAAAAATTTATTTCCACATCCCTTCATAGACACATGTTCTATGGCTATTTTTTTTTAAACATTTTCTTTACTTTGGACTCTGGTTCGGAATAGTTTGTGTCTATAGTATTGTTGCCCCGATGCAATGTAAAGTCTGACTCATTAGGGCTTATAACCTATATATAATTTTACTCTGTTTAGCAAACTCAGGGTCAATATATGTATGACCTTTTTTTTTAAGTCCTTCTCCCTCTAATTAAAAACATTTCTTTACATTCTGTTGTCTTTTGATGGTTTCACATGTGCTAGAACCTGTTCATACAGGCTTCTAAGAGTCAATTATAACATTTTCAGGAATTTTGCTAACCAGTTAAGCACAACCATTATTAAAAATGAAACAATATAAGCTTACAAATAAAAGTTACTCAGAACTCTTCATTTATAATTATTTCATCACACTTTACTCTTATCTAACTGAAGGTTATTTAAAAATATTTTGTTTTGGTGAAATCTGTATTGAGGTCTGTATGGTAAAAATACTATTTAATAGTGTGCTATGATCTCCCAATTTCACTTTTAGTGACATCATGTAGGTAGTTTGAAATTGGCTATGGTCGGAGTATTTATACGGTGGAATTGGCATACCTACAAATCAGAACTTACCATCCTTTCTCCCCTGAGTAATTACCAGCACACCACTTTCAGAAGCTATAGCTGTCCAGTATAAATAAATCCTATGTATTGTACTAGTCAATAACCTGGAGTCAGTACAGTTAACTATGAGTTAAAACAAGAAATGGCTATAAAACCATACAAAACTTCTGATTATCAATTATATAAAACTGTTATCTCTTTTTTATTTGCTTTCCATATTTAGTTTTTTCTAATGATGTTTATTAGTAGTCCAGATTTTTCACATATTTATCAGATGTTGGTTGCAAACAATTTTTTCTGGTATTATTGAGACACAATGTTGCGTAAAGTTAAGTTTTCATAAAGGAATTATTGATATTTTTCAACCTTATGCCACTGTAAACAACTGATAATAATATGAATTTTGAAATTTTCAAGGTAAAATTACCCTGAACATGCTGTATGGCTCATAATTTTGGGTATTTACTTAATCAATCATTCATGTACTTAACTAGGTCCACATCTCTTTTATGAAGGAAAACAATCGCTTTGTCCGATGGTAGATCTTTAACCAAACCTGCCCCAGACTTGGGCTAGCTCTCCTAGCCCACAGTTCTGAACAGCTTCCTTAAAAACACTCTCCAATGCAGCTTCTTAAGAAGCATAAATAGACATATAGATATGGTGTTCATAGAAAATCTTTTGCAGCAAAGGAGTCTATCCTTTTATCTAAAAGCTATTATAAGAATTTTCTTATAAGAATTTTCTTCACACAAAAAGCAATTTACTAAAAGGATATCATGCAGTCTCCTAAAATAACCTTAGAGTGAACAAAAATTATGTCAATAAAGAATAATGTAAAATCAATTCTTGATTTTGTCACAGCAATAGTTTTAATGACATTGCTCAATATACTAATTGTCAACGTGTGAGATAATGTGTGATCATAGTATTTGAGATTTTTCTGATAGCTTAGTTATTTGCTTTCCTTAAGGTATTTGTATTCTCTTTTTACTAAAACCAATGAAATGGTCACATTTCCATTTCACTTTGTTTTTTAGGAAGCTAAAATTCAGACAGGGATTATTTAACCAGTTCTGTAATCTTTCTTTAGATGTGATTTCTCTAATCCTTAATATTATGTACTTACTTATCTTTTTTCTTGCACTAATGGTATATTTCTATTAGTAGTTTTACTTTCTTTCTTTTTTTTTTTTGCCTCTGCTCTTAGCATTCTCAAAATATTTGTGGAATAATACAGTTTATGAATAGGTAAAGTATTATATAAAATTACCCCAAATTTTACAAAGCAAATAAATTAAGAAATCAAATTAAGTAAAAGGAAAATGAAACAAACATTTGCATACTTGTTTTAGTCCACCAGGATTAGGCCTCCCTGTATCTTACCCGCTGAGAAAGATCACACAGATGGATAAAGCAAGAGTGGTAGTATAACTAATTTCAAGCTTTGTTGTTATTTTTTTTTCACCTTGGCAAACACCATTTGAAGAAAAAAATTAGTAGATGGACATAAAACAACCCCTATATTGAAAAATTTTATGATTTTATGATTAGGAATAAAGGTCTCTGAAAAATACGGCATAGCTTAAAAAAAGATCATGTGCAAGTATCACTTTGTATTCTTGATTTGCATTATCTAAACAGTAAACATATATAGGAAAAATATACTGACCTTGACAATTGTAAGTATGTGTTTTGAATTTATGTTATAGTCTTTAAGAAGTGACTTTTTTTTTTTTAATCACCTAAGATGTCCTTTGGGAATACTCACGTATGTGTTTTTCCAACTGGGCAGTTAATGTCATTGATGATCTTCTCTTGTTTAGCAGAAGGAAGACTTTATTTATGGCCTTAACTAATGCTACTCTAGAGTAGAGTAGTTGTACTGTGATATATTAGGGCAGTTTGTCATTTCTCTATACAGATATTCCTTTCATATGGTAACACTTTCATGAGGATACCAGCTTCAGCCACAGTAGGAAAACAAGAAGTTGGGGCGCCTGGGTGACTCAGTGGGGTAAGCCCCTGCCTTCAGCTCAGGTCATGATCTAAGGGTCCTGGGATCAAGCCCCTCATCAGGCTCTCTGCTCAGCAGGGAGCTTGCTTCCCCCTCTCCCTCTGCCTGCTTCTCTGCCTACTTGTGATCTCTCTCCCTCTGTCACATAAATAAATAAAAATAGTAAAAAAAAAACCCAAAAAACAAAACAAAAAAAACCCAAGAAGCAGCAATTAAAGTTGCTGGGGTGAAGAGAGAATCCAATGTGTGGCTTATTAATAGTGCATAAGTGCAACAATGAGTAGTGTAACAAATGCATTTGACAATGTAATTTCTTCCCAAAAGACAGTTTTAAATGATTAATGATTCACCAACATTCATCTTACAGTCAAGATGGAAAAATTTGATTTGCTGTTGCCTATTTTCTTTATTCTGTTACTTTGTCGTGTTTCTTTTGATAAAAATGTCACATTAATTCTCTTTCTACCTCGAATAGCTCATCATCTAAATTCTATTATTTTCTTAAATGACTAGTGTTAGAGAATAGCTGCTACTTTGCTGAGTGTTGTCATTTTCATAAAGTGAAATTTTCCTTTGGAAGAATACTATTTATAAAGCCACTCAGCGTACCTGCAAGTCTTTATTCAGTGTTGGTTGAAGTTGCCCTGATGGTGCCATGTTTACAAAGGAGGTTTCTAACTGAAGTGACATTTTCTTCAACAAAGATTCAATAACTTACGTTGTGTTGGTAAATGGCTTGATTTATTTTACCACTTACATAGTAAAAGCTTTGATTTAGAAAGTGTCTCTTTGCCATATTGTGGTATAGAGGATAGGGGATTTATTGCAGCTCTCTCCATTTATAAAATACACAATGTTTAATTTTAAACAAGTTTCTGTTACTTTCTTGTAACCATGATTACCCTTTGGCAGTTCAATGAGGCACTAGGAAGTCATAACTTATTTATTATCTCACAGCAGAAGAACTGCTTTAGCCAGAGAATGTATTTTTTCAGGAACTTCTTTAAAATACTTTTACTAAATTAAGGAATATTGCATTATGTTGGCATATCACTCTGAACAAAGGCAAAGTAATTAAATATTAGGAATACAAGTTAAAATGCAATTTATTTCATTCAACCATTTCACATATATTAATTAAAAGCCTCTTACATGTCAGCAACTGTTCTAAGCATTGGAGAAACACTAGTTATTCAAAATAATAGTGATTTTATAGCTAGATTATGTTTTTGTGTATTTGACAAATAAACAAAGAAAATCATATGCAATATGTCAACTTGTGAAAGAAGATCCCAATAAAAATAAACAAGGAGCTAGACAGTGACAGTTTTGATAGGTTAAGAAGAAGGAGTTCCAGTTTAGACAGGGAAGTCAGAAGACCCTTCTGAAAGTGAAGTTGAAGCAGAAAACTAAAGAATGTAGGGAAATAAAGCACAGATACCAGACAGCAAAGTGTTCCATGCCAATTAAGTGCAACGAGCCTGAGCTGGTGTGGGCTTGGCAGGAAGCTAGTGTGGCTGGAGCATGTGAGATGGCGAGGACTTTCAGGAGATCAGTTCAAAGATGTATTGAGTTAGGAGAGACAAAGATCATTCAAAACTTTTTAAGGTAGGTAAAGACTGTTTTTTAAAAAAAATAATTTTTATTTATTTATTCATTTGAGAGAGACAGAAAGAGCATGGAAGGAGAGTGAGAGGGAGAAGCAGATTCCTGGTATGCGGATAGCTCAACGTGGAGCTTGATGCTGGGACCTGAAACGAAGGCAGACAATCAAACAACTGAGCCACCCAGGTGCCCTGAAGACTGGGTTTCCACCCAAGTGTAGCATGAAGCTCTTGCGATTACTGAGCCCAATCGTGACTTTTTTTTCTTACTTAAAAATGCCACTATTTGTGCAATGTATCTCAGATTAAATGTATAGTAAACATATTTTAGTGTGTAAGCTCTATGTCTCAATTCATTAAAATGTAAATATATTTAAAAAGCTATCAAAAATGTTAAAAAGCCTTGATAAATCCTAATGAGAAAAAATTTAATGCAGTAAAATAAGTTGGACATGAAAGGTGCTGTCAACACATTAAAATGAATAAAAATGAATGAATGAAATTAAATGAATAAATTAAATTCACTTTGGAAACATAGATTTAATTTTATGCCAATAATGCAATCACATTAAAAATAACTCAAAATCATTCCAAGACCTTAAATGAAAAAAGAAAATGAAAAAAGGTTAGAAAATAGATTTAAAAAGTATTGTAAATATACAAGACAAGGAAAATGACTCTAAGATAGTTATCCAAAAGAAAATTTAAATTCCAGAGAAAACAGATCCTTTATTTGTAACAGAGAATGCTCCTACTCTAGTTATAAACTTAAGAGTAGACATGAAGAAGGAGGAAAAGAAGTCCTATTATCATTTTCATACATTAAAAATAAGGACTCCCACAAATTTTCAGCCAAAAAATTTGTCAGGTACAGAAAAAGGAAGAAAATCAGATTGGCCTACAACTTACCTTTATGACTAAATGCTAGTAGACAATGAGCTCTTAACAGAAATTGGAAGAAAAACATAAGCACTTGTTGTTAGCCAAAATGCTAAAAAATATAACCATTAGAAGGACACAGTTTAAACCTTGATTTTAGCCTGGTGAGATACAAATAGGGCTTCTGACCTCCAGAAGTATAAGATAATCCATTTTCATTGCTTTAAGCCTCTCAATTGGTGCTTTTTTTAAAACAGCAGTTATAATAAACTAATACTATTAATGAATGTCTTTGTCTTTGGAGGAGAATGAAATCATAGGATTCTTCTTAGGAAAACAAAACAAAACAAAACACTGTACCTCTATTTAATTGGTTCCACCTTAACCAATTCAACACAATTTGATTTTCAACCTTTTTTCCTTAATTTTCTTTGAGAAATGACCTCAAAATACCTAAATGAATTGTTTCTACTCCTCCAACTTACAATGAAACTGTAGTGGTGAGCAAGGAGAAGGTGTCCAACACGTGTCACCTTAAACGTACTCTTAAATCTCTTTTCATATATTTCTGCATCACTATTTTTCTGACTATTCATTTATTTATTAAACATCATCTTATCTCTCACACATGTAGTTGCATTTTTTCTTTCTCTCCCTTTCTGGTCAGAAATGTACCACTGCTGTCATTTCAAAATTCAAGTTCCATGTGCAGGCAACATTGATCCTGGTCACAAGCGATGTGTAATATCAGTTAGTGAAACCACACATCCAAATAAAAGGAAACCAATGAGCAAGAATTCTTCTGTGCAAAACCTGTAAGTAACATTAACTTGACTTAAGAGCATTCCAGGAATGGAAAATCATTTAAATTGTTAAAATAAGACTTGGCAATTTATCTTTTGTCCACAAGGTTTGGTGCATTTTAGTAGATGAAGTTTAGAAAGAGGAAGGGAGCCCAGACTTACATTTGGGGCCAACCAATACACCTGGTATTCCAGTCATTAATGTCAAGCCACTGGTGACAGAGTATTCTCTGTCTTTCTATTGTTGTTATTACTATTACAATTAGCTGGGAGATGATAGATACAGTAGATTTCAGAGCTGCCTCTTACAGAGCCCTCATAGTCTCCAAACCTGTCTTAACCTGTAAATCATTTTTTTATGGAAAACCTCTAAAAACCCATTTATATTTACTTATTTTAAGTTTCTGGCCTGACATTCATTTGACATGTTCTCTTTATTTTCGGATTTTTATAAACCTTAATAAAAAGAAGAAATTATCCAAGCAGTCTTCCTTTACTTTTCTTCTTCTTCTTCTTTTTTTTTTAAGATTTTATTTATTTATTTGACAGAGAGAGACAGAGAGAGAGGGAGCACAAGCAGGGGGAGTGGGAGAGGGAGAAGCAGGATTCCCACTGAGCGGGGAGCCTGATGCTGGACTGTATCCCAGGAGCCTGGGATCATGACCTGAGCCGAAGGCAGACGCTTAACGACTGAGCCACCCAGGTGCCCCATCTTTACTTTATTTTTTGCTATAACATGTGTAAATTTATAGATGAGTAATATTTCTTTCAATGCTTGAGTAACAAAAACATTTAATTTCATTTCTGGGGCGCCTGGGTAGCTCAGTGGGTTAAAGCCTCTGCTTTCGGCTCAGGTCATGATCTCAGTGTCCTGGGATCGAGGCCCGCATCGGGCTCTCTGCTCAGCAGGGAGCCTGCTTCCTCCTCTCCCTGTCTCTCTGCCTGCCTCTCTGCCTACTTGTAATCTCTCTCTCTGTGTCAAATAAATAAATAAAATCTTTTAAAAAAATTTCATTTCTGAGGGATCTCAAAATAAAAAAATATAGGCAATGTCAGAAATAGCAGATAAATAAAAATGTAAAATTATATAAAATATGCTTTTACGATTTTGCTTATTTTTAAATCAAACATCTTTGTTGAATTTTATTGTATGTCATTCAAATTCTTCACTCCGCTATTTGTTTTTTTTTTCCTATACCTCCTTTCTTTCTTTGTCATTTTACTTTTTTCCCTTAAAAGCCTGTTAGGCACAAAGTTTATTTCTAAGCCTATAAATTGCCTTAGACTAATTCTACAGCCTCAGAGAGTTTTCCTTATGTAATAATGTGTTTTGGTATTCATTGGGTCATCCACTTATTTATTTTGATATTTTTATTGAGTAAAATTTCAAAAATTGTGAATATTGTAGCATATGATATAAAGTGACCGATAAGCCAGACATAGTCTCTGTCTTTAAGAAATTAACACTTTTTCTATAGAGATACAGATATAATGACTTAATTACAGCTGTAATAAAACAATCTGGGGGTTGTCCTCTTCTGCATTCAATCAGGAATTAGAAGTCCCTCTATGTATTCCAGACAAGAAAGGCTTGAATGGATAGAATTATAGGTTTACTCAGTCATTGTTGGGACAAAGATCAATACAGCCATCATCCAGGTTCTCAGTCTGCAATATCAAAGTTGTTCAGGTGGTTCTCAGAAATATTTGCAAAACTTGAGAAATCAGAGCCTCTGGCTTCCATAGTATGCCTTGAGTACTATTTGGCTCATACAAGTCTTTTGATTTCAGGCTTCCACCCTACCATTGCCTTCACTCTGTTCAAGAGCTAGAGCAAGAGTATAATGCATTCATTCTTTTTCTACCTGTGTCTCATCCCAGTCCCTCAAAGGGACCACCTCAGGATCATAATGCTATGACCCATCCTGGATTAACATGACAAAAAATGTATTAATTCATATATGCATGGAGCACCTTAAATCTAACATGAAATTTAATATCATTCCTTAAAATTGTTTCTGGTATCTAATACATCTAGATACAAATTGAACAAAATTAACCAATAAAGTTAATCTAATTTAGGGGTAGGATATCATGTAAACCCATAAAAATCCAGACTTCTTAAAAAAAAATAGTCAGTATGATAAAATCCTCTTTTCTCAGTCCTATTACTCTAGTTCACACTTTATTCAGCACATACTAGTCATAGGTGAGGAATAGTTCCATTTTCTTGGAATGTTATGTAATTTAATCCAATTCCAAGGATGTCCGTCCTCACAAATAGCATCATTTCATCAGAAGGGACCATTTAGCTTTTCCCTGGTCTGATTTGGCACTTTTTTAGAGGGTACTTTATCACATAGAATCTGATCTACTTGTTAGAAGATTAGCAAGGGAGTGTATGATGTCTCAAAGGTCGTCAGTTGGCATTAGAGGGTCCAACAAGTCATAATTAACTTTGTGTTTAAAAAAGAGAACAACAGGGTCACCAATAACACATTCTGGGCAGGCGGCCAGGACACTACCATGGGAGTCATGATGTCTAAACATAAACTGAGTAGGCTGGACTTGCAAAGTATACTGATCAGAAGCAAGGCAACTATTAACATGGCAAGGAAAAAGAAATTTCTAATAAAATGAGCAGATGTCTTGGAGAGACTGGAACATTAGCCTTCAGCTTAATAGCTAGCTGTAGCATATATACTGTCAAACGGACATGGGCCTATTCAAGAATCAAACCCTGCTCAAAGTCAAGAAGCAGTTTGAACCTGAGGGTGTCATAAAATAAGGAGGCAGTGTCCCCTGGGGTCAGCATAAAATTGGCAAAATGGTGAAAGAGACAAAAAATAGGATGAAACTCTTGCTCTTTGGACCAACTTCTTTGAGATTCTTTGGGCCAATTTTTTAAAAAATTCTCACCAAACCAAAGGATGTTTTATTTCTACTTCAATTTTTAATAGAAGCAAGGTATATGTTAAGAAGCAACTATACAAAATCCTACATGAAAAATTCGAAATCCTTTACCTACTTTTTCACAGACGACTCTGAGCAGTCTCACATATTACTCAACTCTCTTTGTTTGCAAGTCTTCAAGCCAGGCAGAACAGAAGCAATTGTTACTACATGAAAATCAGAGAGAATAAAAAATTTGCCCAATCTCCTTTTTCCCCTCGTTTTTGCATTTTTGTGTTTTGGGGAGAAGGAAAAGGGCACAGTTTTTCCTTTCTCTGGTTTTCCTCTGCACCCTTTCCATCTAATCTTTGTATTTGACTGTTAGTCTACTGCTTCACTCCTTCCTGATTTTTCTCCTTTACGTTATAACTTGATATTGTATTATTATCATGGAGGGTAGGCTCCCATTAAAGCATTTCTTTCCTTTATTTTAGCAAGATGACCATACCAGACAGCAGCATTGAAAAACGAAGAGATTTATTATTTTGAGAATAATTGCTGTTAAGTATTTTGCATATTAGGGGCACATGGGTGACTCAGTGTGTTAAGCCTCTGCCTTCAGCTCAGGTCATGATCTCAGGGTCCTGGGATTGAGTCCCTCATTGGGCTCTCTGCTTGGCAAGGAGCCTGCTTCCCCCTCTCTCTCTGTCTGCCTCTCTGCCTACTTGTGATATCTCTATCTCTCTGTCAGATAAATAAATAAAATCTTTAAAAAAATAGAAAAACAAAGCCTTGGACTCAGAGGCTGATATAAAAAATCCAGGGATCATTTGTAGTTTTTCACTGGAGAAAAAAATCTTCTCTAACCAAGAGTATCTCTCTCTTCTTTAAACTGTATATTTTTTTATGAAGATCTCAATATATACAAAAGTACAGGAAATCTACATAAATCCCTATGTACCGACCATTCAGCTTCAACAATCCTCCACTCAAGGTCAATATTGTTTCATCCCTACTACCACTCACTCCTCTCTATTGCATTAATCTGAACTCACAGATTCAGAAATCATGTGTTCCATAAATATTTTAGAAGAATATTTTTTTCTTTTTTTTTTTAAGGTTTTATTTATTTATTTGACACAGAGAGATCAGATCACAAGTAGGCTGAGAGGCAGGCAGAGAGAGAGAGAGAGGAGGAAGCAGGCTCCCTGCTCAGCGGAGAGCCGGACAAGTAGGCTGAGAGGCAGGCAGAGAGAGAGAGAGAGGAGGAAGCAGGCTCCCTGCTCAGCGGAGAGCCGGATGCGGGCTTCAATCTTAGGACCCTGAGATCATGACCTGAGCCGAAGGCAGAGGCTTTAACCCACTGAGCCACCCAGGCGCCCGAAAAATATTTTCTTTTATTTTTTATTTTTATTTTTATTTTATTTTTTTTAAAGATTTTATTTATTTATTTGACACAGAGAGAGAGATCACAAGTAGGCAGAGAGGAAGGCAGAGAGAGAGGAGGAAGCAGGCTCCCTGCTGAGCAGAGAGCCCATGAAGGCCTCCATCCCAGGAGGCTGAGATCATGACCTGAGCCGAAAGCAGAGGCTTTAACCCACTGAGCCACCCAGGCGCCCGAATATTTTCTTTTAATATCAAGTCAACATATGCTATTTAGCCACAGATTACCTATATATTTCCACTATTTTGTAAAATAATTATCATTGCAAGCAAATACAAAATAGATAGCCTCCTTCATGAACAAAATGTAATAAGACATATAAAATAACAAGTGTATGTACCAGATAAATGACAGGCCCGCTTGAATAAGGGCAGTGATTTCTGTGGAAAGCTGATGGAAGTCTCTTAATCTGCCTGTGCTTTTGTCTACTTTTTAATGCTTACAGCAGGAAGCATCACATAAAACATATTAACATTTGGGGCATCATTCAAAGAAAAAGGATTTAACATTATATGGAAAATTATCACATATTTTGACTTAATGCTGAACCTGTGATTCAAATGGTGGAAAAAATAAACAGAGTTTACAGCCAAGTTTATGTAAAGTAAATGTAGAAAATTCAAGCACATCATTAAAAAGTCAATGTTATTGTGAAGTATTTTTCCTCTACTTCAGAAAAATATAATTCTATTGTATTTATTCTACTTATGACAAATTGTTTACATAAATTTTTATTAGGGGATTCACAGTTTTTTAGTCCCTGGAACATTAGTTTGAATTCAGAAATTAAAAAATATATCAAAGACCCTTATATGTACATATAAAACAGTTATGAAGAAACCAAATGAATGATATGTCTTAAAAAATGCTAATAAGAACAGAATGAAGGTAAACTTTATCAAAGACCAGTAGACGTGCTTGCTGTAAATGCTCCTGTTTTATCACGTAAAAATTAGATATTATCAGAAAGCAATAAAGATTTCCATTTTCCTTATGGAGTAATAGAGCAGGTAAAGAAAGCCATCAAATTAGAAAGAAAGAAAGAGGAGAAAGAAATAGAGAGAAACTACGCAAAAGCCAGAGAACAATTAACAAAATGGCAATAAGTAAATACCTATCAATAATTAATTTAAATGTAGATAGACTAAATTTTCTGTTTAAAAAACAGAATGGCTAAATGGGTTAAAAAACAAGATCCACCTACATGCTGCCTACAAGAGACTGCAGAAATGAGTGAGGACACACAATGACTGAAAGTGAAGGGATAAAGAAAGATATTACCTGTGAATGAGAATGAAAAAAAAGTTGGGGTAGCTATACTCATATCGGGCAAAAGAAACTTAAAAAGAAAGACTGTAATAAAAGATAAAGAAAGACACTACATAATGATAAAGGAATCAATCCAGCAAGAAGATAACATTTATAAATACATAGGCATCTAACATAGTATTACCAAAATATATAAAGCAAATATAAAGAGACCTAAAGGGAGAAACCGGCAGCAATACAAAATTTGAGAACTTCAACACCCCACTTACATCATTGAATAAATCATCTAGATAGAAAAAAGTCAATAGGGAAAACTTAAACAACACATTTAGACCAATAGACTTAATAAATTATAAAACATTTCATCCAAAAGCAGCAGAATTCTTCTCAAGTGCACCCTGGAACATTCTCCAAGATATATCACAAATTAGACTACAAAATAATCTCAATATATTCAAGAAGACTGAAATCATATAAAAAATGTTTTCTAACCACAATAGTATGAAATTAAAAATCAATTGTAAGAAGAAAACTGGGAAAAAGGTGGAGAATAAACAGCATGCTACTGAATAACGAATGGGTCACTAAAGAAATCAAAGGAGAAATAAAAAGAATACCTAGGCACAAATAAAAACAGAAATACGATATACCAGAATCTATTAAATGCAGCAAAAGCATTTCTAAGGGGGAATTTCATAGCAATACAGGTCAACCTTAAGAAACAAGAAAAATCTCAAATAAACAATCAACTTTAAACCTAAAAGAAATAGAAAAAGAAGAACAACAAAGAACAGAGTTAGGAGAAGGAATAAATAATAAAGATAGAGAGGAAAAAATTAAAGACAGCCTAAAAAGAAAATAAAAAAATCAATGGAACTAAGCTGGTTTTTTAAAAAGATAAATAAAATTAATAGGTCTTTAGCTAGAATCACAAAGAATAAAAGAGTGCTCAAATAAATAAAATCTGAAATGAAAGAGAAGTGACAACTGATATGACAGAAATACAATCATAAGAAACTACTATAGAGTTATAAGCCAACAAACAGAATAACCCTGAGACAATGGATAAATTCCAAGAAATACACGATATTCTAAGACTGAATCATAAAAAAATAGAAAATCTGAATAGACCATTTTCTAGTAAGAAAACTGAGGAAGTAATCAAAAATCTTCCAACAAACAAAAGCCCAAGACAAGACAGTTTCCTGGTGAATCCTACCAAACGTTCAAGTAAGATTTAATACCCATCCTTCTTAAACAATTGCACACAATCAAAGAGGAGGAGAATACTCCCAAACTTGTTTTATGAGGCCAGAATTACTCTGATACTGAAACCAGGTAAGGAAGTCACAAAGAAGGTCAACTCCAGATCAATATCCTCAATGAATATGGATGCCAAAGTCCTCAACAAAGTATTGGCCATTCAAAGTCAACAATACCTTAAAAAGGATCACACACCATGATCCAGTGGGACTGATTTCAGGGATGCAAGGAAGTTTAAACATCTACAAATCAATCAATGCGATACACCACACTAAGAAAATAAAAATTAAAATGATATTATTAGCTCAATAGATAAAAAAAGAATTTGATAAAATTTAACATTTGTTTATGATAAAAGTGTACAACAAAGCTGGTATAGAGAAAACATGCCTTGACACAATAAAGGCCATTTATGACAAACCCACTGACATCATACTCAATGATGAATAGCTGAACCATTTCCTTTAAGACCAGGACCAAGAATATTCACGTTTGCCGCTTTTATTCAATATAGAATTGGAAGTCCTAGACACTGCAGTAAAGCAAGAGAAGAAAATAAAAGGCATCCAAAACAGTAAGGAAGAAACAAAACTGTCACTATTTTCAGATGACATTATACTATATTGAGAAATCCTAAAGTCTCCACCTAAAAGCTATTAGAACTAATAAAGAGATTCTGTAAAATTACAGGATATAAAATCAATGCACAGAATTCTGTGGCATTTTTGTACACTAAGATGAACTATCATAAATAAAAATTAACAAAGCACTATCAGTTATAATTGCATCAAAAAGAATAAAATACAGAAAGATACATTTAACCAAGGAGATGAAAAACCTATACTCTAAAAACTATAAGACACTGATATGAGAAATTGAAAAAGACACAAATAAATGGAAGGATGTTCCATGCTCAAGAATTGGAAGAATTGATATTGTTAAAATGTCCATACTATCCAAAGCAATCTACAGATTCAATGAAATCTCTGTCAAAATTTAAGTAGAATTTTTTTCACAGAAGAAGAGAACTCTAAAGTTTGTGTAGAACTACAGAAGATCCCAGATAGCCAAAACAATGTTGAGAAAGAACAAAGCTGGAAATATCGTGGTCCCTGATTTCAAACGATATTACAAAGCTCTCATAATCAAAACCGGGACACCTGGGTGGTTCAGCCGGTTAAGTGTCTGCCTTCAGCTCAGGTCATGATCCCAGGGCCCTAGGATGAGTTCTACATCGGACTCCCTGCTCAGCGGGAGAGCCTCTTGCTCTGCCTCTCCACTCCACTTGTACTCTCTCTCAAATAAATAAAAAAAAATCTAAAAAAATAATCAAAAGAGGATAGTATTAACATATAAACACACAGATCAATGGGACAGAATTGAGAGCCAGATATAAACCCACACATATATAGACAACAAAGTAATGACAAGGAAACCAAGAACACACAATAGAGAAAGATCCGTCTCTTCAATAAATGGTGCTGGGAAAACTGGAATGCTACATGGCAATGAATAAAACTGCACCACTATCTTACAACTTCCATAAAAATACCTCAGAATGAATTAAAGACTTGAATGTAAGTCCTAAAACCATAAATTTCAGAAGAAAATATAGGCAGTAAGCTCCTGGACATATGTCTTAATGGTGTGTTTCTGGATTTGATGCAAAAGGCAAGGGAAACAAAAGCAAAAATAAATAAATGAGTTACATCAAACTAAAAAGCTTCTGCATAGCAAAGGAAATCATCGTCAAAATGAAAAGGCAATCCACTGAATGGGGAAATAGGTTTGAAAATTTTATACCTGATAAGGGGTTAATATCCAATATATATGAGGAACTTGTATAACTCAACAACAAGAAAAACAAACCACCAATTATACAATGGACACAGGTTCTGAACAGACATTTTTCCAAAAAAGACATACAGATGGCCAATAGGCCCATGAAAAGATATTTAACATCACTAGTTATTAGGTAAATGCAAATAAAAGCTACAACGAGATGTTATCTCATACCTGTTAGAGTGGCCAGTATCAAAGAGATAAGAAATAAGTTTTGGAGAGGATGTGGAGAAAAGGGAACTCTTGTTCACTGTTGATGGAAATGTAAATAGGTGAAGCTACTATGGAAGATGGTATCGTGGTTCCTCAAAAAATTAAGAATAGATTTCTTATATGATCCAGTTATTCCACTCTGGGTATATATGTTTAGAATATAACACTAATTTGAAAATATACAAACACCCCTATGTTCATCTCAGCATTATTTACAATAACCATGATATGGAAAAAATGTAAGTAACCCTCAAAAGAGGGGGACATAAATAGGATATGGAGCACACGCGTGCGCGCGCGCACACACACACACACACACACACACACACACACTAGAATACTACTCAACCATAAAGAGCAATGACATATTGCTATTTGCGACGACATGACTGAAACTTGAAGATATTATTCTAGTAAAATAAGTGAGTTGGGGAAAGAAAAATACTGCATGAATTCACTTATACATGGGATCTGAAACAAAACAAACAAACAAGAAAACAACTAAAACAATACATGAACTTGCAGATACAGAGAACAAATTGATGGTTATCAGAGGGGAAGGTGGTTGGAGGGTTGGATGAAATGAGTGAAGGGGATCAATTGTTTGGTGACAGATGGTAACTAGACTTTTGGTGGTTATTACTTTGTAGTGTATACAGATGTTGAATTATAATAGTTGTACACCTGAAATTTATATTATGTCATGTACCAATTTCACCTTAATTAAAAAAAATTGAGCCAATGTCATTAGAAATGATACATAATAGTAACAAAACAAAGGTAAAAAATAATTTTAAGGTTATATTTTTCATTGTTTTAATATTAAACATATTGCATTAACAGTTTCTAAGTTATTTTGTTACAAACGTATTCAAATCATTAAAGAAAAAAAATGGGATGTCTTCTCTCCCAGGGTCTTGCTATATTGAGAGTGTAGTTTTCAGGTTTTCTAATCTTCCCTGAAGTTACTGGACCCGAGACAGAAGGACACAGATAGTACATGTGCCAAAACAGAGAACGCTGATGACAATAGAAACCCAAAGGATACTCGGGAGTTAACTAAGTGGCAAAAGATATATATTAGCCACAAATTCCATATTTGTTATCATCTTCTTTTATTCTTACAGAGATTAAAGACTACTTTACAGTAGTGACATTTTATACCAAAAAGTTGAGAATTGCTCGACTGTTTATATGATAGCTCATTCTTAAACTGTCTTTCAGAGAACACTATATTTTTTCATTTGCTTTGTTTTATTTTATTTTCATCAATTGTGTTGGGCACAAATTGCAAAAGGTGAAAAATAAAGGAAATCAGAGACAGTGTTCTAGATGATACATTGTGAATTGTTGACATTTAAGTGCAAGGTAATATGTTAAATTGAATTCTACCTCTTAAAAAAATTAAAAAGTAGAAAAGAGAACAAACAACAATAACAAACTATATTAAAATGATAATATCGAATAATTGGAGAAATTTGGATATGAATATTTCATCAGATAATGGTTCTGCAAAATCTTTAACATTTTGTGTGTGATAACTTTGTTGCAATTATGTAGGAAAATTTATTTTCCTTCTGAGGAGAAATGTGAATTATTTAGGGTTAAAATCTAAAGGTGTTTCAGGGTGCCTGGATGGCTCAGTGGGTTAGGGCCTCTGCCTTCGGCTCAGGTCATGATCCCGGGGTCCTGGGATTGAGTCCCACATCGGGTTCCCTGCTCAGCAGGGAGCCTGCCTCCTCCTCTCTCTCTGCCTGCCTCTCTGCCTACTTGTGATCTGATCTCTCTCTGTGCCAAATAAATAAAAATAAAATCTTTAAAAAAATAAAATAAAAGATGCTATTATTAAAATGTAAAAAAAATTTAAAGGTGTTTCAACTTATATTTAAATGGTTTAGCAAAATACAACAAAATATATGTACACATGAAGGAGAGAGAGCAGAGAAATGTGGCAAATATTCGTGTAACTGTTCTGTAAATTGAATATTCTTAAACTAAAATTTAGGAAAAAATAAAACATGGTATACCTGGCAACTTGATCATCGATTTAATATAATTAATAATTAACAACATTATTCATTCCCATACATTCATTCCATCTAATACCATGCATCAAAAAGAAAGAGAAACATATTGTTACATTTAAAAAACACACACACAGACACACACATGCAAGCATGCCAAGGGACAAATTTCACACAAATCAACTTGAACAAAAAACTACACACACTAGGGCGCCTGGGTGGCTCAGTGGGTTAAAGCCTCTGCCTTCGGCTCAGGTCATGATCTCAGGGTCCTGGGATCGAGGCCGGCATAGGGCTCCCTGCTTGACGGGGAGCCTGCTTCCTCCTCTCTCGGTCTGCCTCTGCCTGCTTGTAATCTCTCTCCGTCAAATAAATAAAAATCTTTAAAAAAAAAAACACTACACACACTAAATAGTACAGACTATATGATTTCAATTATATACATTTCTAAAAGAGACACAAATATTGTTCAGAGTAATCAGTTTAGCGGTAACTTTAGGATATAAAGATTGGTAAAAATAAATATTTACCTACTTGTGGAATTGAAGATTATTACATTGGCATTAAAAGTATGTTGTGATTAAAAGTTAATAATTTATTTTATTTTTTAGAGATTTTATTTATTTACTTGACAGAGAGAGACACAGTGAGAGAGGGAACACAAGCAGGGGGAGTGGGAGAGGGAGAAGCAGGCCTCCCACCCAGCAGGGAACCCGACGTGGGGCTCTATCCCACATGACCTGAGCCGAAAGCAGACGCTTAATGACTGAACCACCCTGGTATTCCAATAATAAGGATTTTAACCGTGAACTATAGTGGGGATGCGCAGAAATAATACAAAGAGAAATATATAAAATAATCCTATACAGTGACTCAATATTTATGAGCATGTGAAATATCAAATAATTCGATATGGGATTCGGGGAAAAAAAAGTATCAAATATGGACAAGATGCCAGCAGAACTGGGATATTTAAAGAGAGAAACAGAATTTCTAAAACTAAACTTCTAAAATTTTTCAGATTCATACATCTTCTCTCCAATATTATTTTCTATTTTGTCACAGCCCTCAACAATTTAAGTGTCAAAAAATATTTCCTAGGGAGCTTCTATCTTAACACACTTAGTAATCACTTCATTGGTCTTTGAATACCTGTTTATGCTTTTTTTTTAGGGGATAGTTAAGGGGAAGAAAGAGAAAATTCATGAATGTCTTAAAGTGATTTATAAATATGAAATGCTAACAAACCAATCCTGCTGGGCTATTAAGTGACTTTATTTTACAAAAGTTGAAAAAATGGTGACACTCAAAAATATTCTGAGAAAATTAATTAACTAAAGGTTAAATGCCACAATTGAATTGCTATGTCTATGTACTCTATATACATCTTCTACAAGTGGTAGGATTTTGAGGTATTATTTGGTATATAAAATAATACCTCTGTTTAATATTATGTGGTACTTTTCTTTGATTAAACACTTCCCCACACATTTGATGAAGAACATAGGGAACCTGTATTACTTAGGTGTCTTTCATTTGTCCTGTACTGGAGGCTTATTCCTGCTAGGAAGATTAGCTTTGCATGGTTTGGTTCACTTCCATAGTGGGAGCCATAAATCCATCAAAACACATAAAAGAGACCAATGGCCTCCTAATTAAAGCTTGAATTTATGGTAGAGACAGTCTTCTCGGAGATTCTTCATGAAGCAATAGAGTAAGAAATGCTTATTTTTATCTATTAAAAGGTTGTTAAGTTTATTTTGAAAGCATAAAATGAAGACATAAGGAACATGCATGTAGTTACTATATGAACTCTATTACGAGCTAGTAGCAAAGGTATGATATTGGCACAGAGAAGTGGGTCATTAAGGAACTGTAAGAATTACTGTTTATAAAAATGTTGGTGCAAAAGTGATCCAAATGATAAATGGGGGAGTGTTTCCACTGACAGAACACTGATGTCAATTCAGATGTGAGTGAAAGTGTTGGTACAGTAAAAGACATCAGAACTCAACAAGGCTCTTTTTCAAAGAATAGAATATTGATTTGTATTAAACAGAGATGACTTAGGATACCCATAGTGATATTTTCCACTTTTTCCCTCAGGAATAGTCTCAATGATGTGGATGGATCTAGAAAGTATTATGCTAAAAGAAATAAGTCAGTCAGAGAAAGACAAATACCATATGATTTCACTCATATATGGAACTTAAGAAAAAAGTAGACAAACTTGGGGAGTGGGGAGAAAAGAGGGAGGCAAAAACCATTAAAGAGACTCTTTTTTTTTAAAGATTTTATTTATTTATTTGACAGAGAGAGAGGGATTACAAGTAGGCAGAGAGGCAGGCAGAAAGAGAGGAGAGAGGAGGAAGCAGGCTCCCTGCCGATCAGAGAGCCCGATGTGGGCCTCGATCCCAGGACTCTGGGATCATGACCTGAACTGAAGTCAGAGGCCTTAACCCACTGAGCCACCCAGGCGCCCAAAGAGACTCTTAATTATAGAGAACAAACTGAGGGTTCCTGGAGGCAAGGGGGTGGCGGGATGGGTTAAATGGATGACAGAGATTAAGGAGGGGACTTACTATGTTGAGCACTAGGGGTATGGAAGTGGCGAATCACTAAATTTTATTCCTGAAACTGATACTACACTGTATGTTAACTAACTAGAATTTAAATAAAAGCTTAAAACTAGAAAAAAAAAGTCTCAGATTCATTTCTAAAAAATACTTATTTTATTTAATTTATTTTTATTGAAGCATAATTGACACACAATATCCTGTTAGTTTCAGGTATATGTCATAGTGATTCCTTATTTTTATATTTATGAAATGATTCCCATGATCATTCTGGTCACCATCTGTCACCATATAGAGTTATTATAATATTATTGACTGTATTCCTTATGCTATACATTACGTCCTCCAACTTATTTATTTTATAACTTGAATTTCATTCTTCCCAGATGTCTAATACAATACTCAAGCAAAATAATAATTAAAAATGGAAAATATGAAAATAAAATCTTGTATAACTGAGAGTTGGCTGTAACATCCTGCAGCCAAGATTAAATATTAGTTCAACAGATGTGTGGTTAAAGGAAACTGCACTATATGAGGTGTCATAGAATAAAAACCTTAGAAATAAATGGATATATGTTATTTGAGCTCCAAAGAAAGTGAAAATATATCCACAGGTAAAAATATTTTAAAAAGTCGATTTGCAGTCTCTTACCAATTTATTTGTGATGACTAACATCAAATGCCCTCCATATTCTCCCACAAAACATTTTTTTAAAATGTAAACAGAGAAAGAAAGAAAACAGGTTCAAATCAGCATCATTGGCAATTATTAAACTTACTCTCCAAAGTTAACGATTTAACTTTTAATATTCTGGAAAACATAACTTGAGTTATTCTAAGCTAATCCAGTACAAAATACCAAAATGCAGTTTCCTTAAAATATGCATTTCTTAAATTATTAGAATAGGCAAAATCGTAGGTAACAAATCATTGGAGGGTAATTTTCCAGGATGCCTATTTACAGAGCTACCACTCTGTTGTTCTTTCATTTAAAATATTTTTTCATAACACAATATTTCTAGTTAATTGTTTCTAATGTATTATTCAGTTTGCAAAAAAAATGAAATGTTTATACAACTTTTAGTCATCCACATTTGTAAATTGCTGTTTATTTTGAAAAAATCTTTTAAATTTTTTTAAATAATAAATTTTAACATTTTTGAAACTAATTCTGTAAAAGTTGATCATCATAGCAACTTTAAAATAAATATCAACTTGGGCGCCTGGGTGGCTCAGTGGGTTAATGCCTCTGCTTTCGGCTCAGGTCATGATCTCAGGGTCCTAGGATCAAGGCCCGCATCTGGCTCCCTGCTCAGCAGGGAGCCTGCTTCCCCCTCTCTCTCTCTGCCTGCCTCTCTGCGTCCTTGTGATCTCTCTCCCTCTGTGAAATAAATAAATAAAATCTTTAAAAATAAATAAATAAATAAATAAATAAATAAATAAATAAATATCAACTTATTTGGCAAGAGAATATTGTGACATGATTAAATGAACACTAATGTGTTTCTATGTGCATTCAGGACAATTTGGTCATCAGATTGTATTCCTTAAATTTATACAATTTTTGGTTGTCAATGATATCTCAGCAAAGCTGGGGAGATAAAAAGAGAAGAATATAAGGGCTCTATATCTCTGCTCTCCACCATGTAAGATGTAGGGAGAAGGCCAACCACAAACCAGAAAAGTCCCACCAGACACCTGATTGGCCAGTGCCACGATCTTGGTCTTCCCAGCACTTCAGAACTGTTAGGAATAAATGGTGTTTAAACAAAACAAACAGACCAAAGACCAAAACAAAAACCAACCAACCAACCAACCAAAGAACCAAAGAGAAGAATAAATGCTATCATTGGGTGTGGGCAAAAGTACTACAAAAGATTGGGAAGGGTTATCAGGGACAGGGGGGACCAGGAATGGACAATTATCATTAATGGGTGTGGAGTGTCAGTTTTCCAAGATGAAAGAGTTCTGGAGATGGATGGTGTGACAGTTATACACAATGTGAACACAATTAATAGTATTGAATGTACACTTAAAGGATGAGTTCATCCAAGATATATTTTGTTTCTTTGTTTTTTTTGTTACCATGTAAAAATAAACCAGGTTATCTATTTTCATTTTTCATTAATTAAATGACAAGTTAATTGACTAATCTGAAAATATCAGTGTCACTGTTGAATAAATAAAATGTGAGATTCAATTAAAAATTGTCTGAATCTCAGATACCCATATGAATTAGTTATCTGCTCATTCCTGTGTTTGGTGGTTCATGATTTATAGTGACTTCTGTTAATTAAAGGACATAGTACCCTACATAAAACATCTTTTACATTTTGTTGTGCTCTCAGCTTTAAAGGAAAAAGATATTTTGAAGCCTGTTGTATATCTCATGTTTAAGAAAGACTATGCAAACTAATTGCTCCCATGAGGGACCGCTGATTATTTGAGAGAGATGCATATGTTCAAATGCTTTAAAAGTGAAGGTAGATCTGTCAAGTTCAACACAAAGTTTTAAAAATAGATATAGTGTATATTAAAAAGATCAATTTCTGTTAGTGGCACTTGTTTTATTACTGTGAATCTGATCAACACAGCTTGTTGGATGTAAAGTAGAACATGAAAGTTACATATAGAGACAAGTGAATCCTTTGAATGTCTCTTATTTGTAAAACTGAACTTGAATTTTCATTTTCATAATCTCAAAGTAAGACATGACCCAGAAATATTTTGCAATTTAGAGATATAATTTGTTTGTCAAATAACCTTTAAATATTTTATGCTTGATAATACTAACAGCTCTCATGATAATCACAGTTAGTGTAATTGATTCCCACTTGCTTTGAAAATGTTATTATTAACTAGCATTGATTAAAGATGTGTATGTATGTCTGTGGTCTGTATGTATGGGTATGTTGGGGGGCCATCCCTGTCCATAGAAGTGAATTTATCATAATTCTTGATCAAAACACTCTCATCATATGTCTACCCATAATCTGCTTTATTGTTAATTTTTCATTTTAATGATGCAATAAGAACCTATAAAACCACTCACAACCACATCAACAGCGGCAAGTTAAGGCCTTGGGGTGGGGTAAATTTACATCTCCGTTCTATTCCCTGCATCCTCATGCCATCCTAACTTTGATTAGATCATTTTCTGAATGCTGATACTAATAATCTTACTTTTTAAAAATGAAATTTTAGGGCACCTGGGTAGCTCAGTGGGCTAAAGCCTCTGCTTTTGGTTCAGGTCGTGATCTCAGGGTCTTGGGATCGAGGCCCGCATCGGGCTCCCTGCTCAGCGAGGAGCCCGCTTCCCCCTCTCTCTCTGCCTGCCTCTCTGCCTCCTTGTGATCTCTCTCCCTCTGTGAAATAAATAAATAAAATCTTTAAAAAATAAATAAATAAATAAAAATGAAATTTTAGCATCCACACATATACTCACAATGTAAACTTTTTCCTTTTGAAGTATTTTAGCTTTTTATTTTTTATTTTTTTTTTTAAAGATTTTTTTTTTAATTTATTCATTTGACACAGAGAGAGAGATCACAAGTAGGCAGAGAGGCAGGCAGAGAGAGAGGAGAGAGGAGGAAGCAGGCTCCCTGCTGAGCAGAGAGCCCGACGTGGGCCTCGATCCCAGGATCCTGGGATCATGACCTGAGCCGAAGGCAGCGGCTTTAACCCACTGAGCCACCCAGGCGCCCAATATTTTAGCTTTTTAAACAAGATGATCATATATACAATGATGTAGCTTTAAAATTATTTTTCTATAAATCTTAACTATTATATGATATGGCCTAACAATAATATACCATATTTTAAACATCCACTGTTTAAAATCCACTGTTTTTTTTCAGACTTTACCTATTTTAAAAATTGCTCCCTTGAACACTCTTATGTGTTTCTTGTTAAACTTAAAAACAAATTGCTTTTAGAGACAGGCTTAAGGTAGTCTTTAGAGATACACAGTATGTGATTTTCTATTTTAGAAATTATTGCCAATTTGTTTCTACAAGCAATTCATAAAATAGGTCAATAGATGATAGAGAGGTGATAGATAGATGATAGATTCATGCATTGAATATGCTTTGATAAAAATTAACTACTAGTTTAATCATTTTTTATCACTTATTATTGCAAATATCTTCTCTAACATAGAACTGCAGAAGAGTATTCAAGATAGGGAAAATACATGAAAATATAAATGAAGTATTTCACCAAAATTCATGCCTATATTGATATAATAAGATCTCAATGAAATCAATTGGAACAAATATTTTCTTTTGAGTCATTTCTGAATACTTATATAGGGCAAAAAATCTGAACTGAAATGTTAGCACCACTTTTAACACCAGTGGTGTTAATATTGTTGTCTTTTATATTTCCTCCTATAGACCATACAGAATTCTTAACTTTTAATTCCTGGTGTGAAATTTTTGGAAGCATCTCCTTGGGGAAAAGAGATTTGTATTAATTCACAGCCACTGTCACAAGTAATTTAGTGGTGATATCAGTGTACTTCCTGTTGCTCTTTGCCAAATAACCAAAAAAGTCACATGATGACTAAACTATAAAAAGAAGGCAATAAAATTATTTGTTAGGGCGACAAGGAGCACTCCATAATTTTCAACAATGTGAAGATATGCTTTTCTATGTAAGGTCTTTTTTTTTTGTAAAGATTTTATTTATTTATTTGACACAGAGAGAGAGAGATTACAAGTAGGCAGAGAGGCAGGCAGAGAGACAGGGAGAGGAGGAAGCAGGCTCCCTGCTGAGCAGAGAGCCCAATGCGGCCTGGATCCCAGGATGTTGAGATCATGATCTGAGCAGAAAGCAGAGGCTTTAACCCACTGAGCCACCCAGGCACCCTCTATGTAAGGTCTTAAAGTCTAGGTGGATAATAGGCAGACTGCTAATTGCAGGCTTAGTGTGAATTCCTAAATACCGTTCCTCTATTGTCCTTGTTCTGTTAACCTGGTTTTGTCCATGTCTGTCTGCGGGTTTCTTGTCTATTTACCTATTATCTATCTATCTATCTATCTATCTATCTATCTATCTATCTATCATCTATCTATCTATCCATCCACCTATTTATAGTTTTCAAAATAACAGGCAGCTTGGAAAAGTTTTTATATTAACAAAAATATAGACAAATTGAGTCCAAACCCTGGCTTTGTCACTTTAAAACTATGGAAGTTGAGCAAGTCACATAAACTATTTCTCAGTTGCCTTGTGTTACTATAATTTCAAAAGAATTTGTAATGGTGCTTCTCCCATGAGATTTAAAAGAAGATATCATAAACTAATCCAAAGAATAGTACCAGTGTATTAGCCTCTAAATTTATCTGTAGATAATATACATTGTGTTTATAATGTGTCATAGCTTGTTTTAAGCAATTTATATATTTTAATTTTCACAATCATGATGGTATTTAAAAAGAACACAGAAGTGACTAGAGTTTCAAGACCAGTTTGACTTCAAAGCCAGTGCTGTTAACATACCTTCTACATAGAAATGTAGTAGATTCAGATGCCAATTTCCATTAAAATAATAAATATAATGTTCTAATATATAATTTTGTACTCTTGAATTAATGTGGCTTATACTATAGTTCTTACTTGGCCTGGGTGTCCTGTCTGCTCTTAATTATTTTAAAGTGTTCTTAGTCTTTGTCCATCCCCTGAATTCAACATTCAAAAGGGCTCTGCCTAATGTAATTATCCCCTGGGGCTAGTGTGATAGGTCTTCCTCATCCGGAAGCTGTGTGCAGAGAGAATCTAAATATCCTTGGCCAGGGAGGAACATGACCTGCTTAGAGACAGAGCTAGAATCTGACTGCCATTTTTGCACTGTCAGATCAATTTCTGTGAAGTCTTTTAACATTGTCTTTGGAGCAGTATGTCCGAGCAATATAGCTCATTGCCTTCCTGAACAAGGTATAGCAAGCTTGCCTATCTTGCAGTCCCAGGACAGTCAAGTTCAAATATATTAACTATGCTGAATTTTTCATTGATGTTTCACCCTTTTCAAATGAAAGTCATTTGTTTTTCCAACTTAAGAGCATAGGAAGAACAGCTATCATCATTAGGTAGAGAATACTAGCTCTTAGGATATTTATTAATCAAATTTTATACCTATTCAATCTCTCTTGGGACTGCCCCCCCCATGTAGTGCTCACACATACACACACAAACACATACACTCTAAGGAACTGAACAGTTTCTCCTTGGGTGCAGTAGTCTTGTATAAAACAGAAGCTATAGCAAAGTAGATACTTAATTTCCTTGATGATTTTCTTCTTGGTGAAACCAAGTAAGGAAGGACCAGAATGTTTATCAGTCACACTTCTAAATAATTAAGCTCTTGATAACAAGACAAAAAATCAGCACTCTCAAAAGTATTGAAAGTGGCCAAATTTGTATTACTTCGTGATTTCACAGAACACTTCAGGGTGCTGGAAGGGTTTGCTTCCAGTACGCATACATGTACTATCAGAGAACAGAGAAAATGGGGCAATCCGGTTTTTTTAAATGTAATAATACATTTTGTTCCAAGAGTCTGATATTTTGTTCTTTTGTCTTTTAACAAATATAATGATCAAAAAGTATTCAGCTGGAAGGTTTTCACAAAATGTCTTTAAAGCTCTAAGACAAATTGCATTCTGGAATTATAAATAAATATGGGAAAATGGCTTATTTTATATTTTATTATATATTTATTATATATTATACTTTTACATATTATATAATTACATAATATTATATATTCATGATATATAAAGTATATAAATTAAGCCGAACATTGATTTTAAAGCCTGTCTTATAGGAGCATTGGCACTAGAGGAAAAGGGCATAACAGGAGAACATACATTCATGGTACCCTTCATAAAATAGCCCTGCCACTATGAGAAAACAATGCACAAATATGAGAATAGCCTGACACTGTTGAGAGTCTTGATAATTATCATTAATGACCCAAGAGTTTAAGTCATAAAATTTCCTACACGTGGCATGAGGAAGATGAATGTGATGGGTAACAAAGATACTTCTTTTCGAGAGTTTCATAAAATTCCCAGATAAATACTGAGTCTAAATTCATCTCTGCAAGCTTGATCAATGACAAAGCTATATTCATTTGTTGAATTCTAGGTATTTATGTGTTCTCTAGCACTATAGAACTGTAAATTTTGACAAAGGACACAAATACTAGTGTTTTAATTCTTGTTTTATTTCTCGGAACAAACAGGAGATGTGGAACGTCAGATGCAATATTTTTCTTAGTTTTCTTGCTTTTTGAATAAGCTGTCATCTCCACTTTATATCTGTTTGAAATTATGGAAATAAAGTCTTAACAAATTTACTACATTTTGCTTTTAATTTGGTTAAATTTCTATACCTGTCATGTGTTGACTAAAGTATCTTACATATTGGACTACTATATACATGGTATACTTAGTATAGGTTACACATACACATATAAACCAATACTTAATAAAAAGATGAGAAATGAGACTATTACTCTTTTCTAAGAATATTGGTTATATCATTGGAACGAAGTTATAAATATTTTATTTTTTATTATAATTAGTTAATTCCCACTTTTGTTCTGCTTAAATTCCTATAAATCATAGTTACCGAATTCTTAATTTTAGTTATTTTTTTCCTTTTCAGTAGTTATACTTACTTTTAATATGTTACATAATCTTTTGTAGTATTCTCTTTCCTGAAGATATTTTAATCTGGCTTTTATTTCTTTATAGATTATAAACATAGTTCTTTTATATTCTTCTTACTTGTATTTTTAATTTTAATTCCATTGTAGATAAGATACAGTGTTATATTAGTTACAAGTGTACAATGTAGTGACTCAACAATTCTATACATCATTATTCAGTGCTCATCATGAGGAGTGTATTCTTAATCCCCTTCACTTATTCATAGTCTGTGTATGATAATTCGAATTTGGAAGCCCATGCATGACTTACTGCTGGTTCTTTATCAATACGTTTTCTCTATTTTTTTTTTCATTGTATCTCTGGTTTTCTTTGAACTGATACCCATTTATTTGAAAAGTCTTTTGCAGAAATAATTTGAAGTCTGGTAAAAAAGAATCTTCTGCTGAAGAGAATTAACATGTGCTGTTGGTCAGGAGTCCAGCATCTTCCAGGAGTCCATCATCTTCCAGGAGTCCATATCCTCCTAGACCAGAGTAATTTTACCCAAATTCAAGAATTAAGGTTCTTCACATTTTGGAGAACTACTCAGGCCTGCAAGCCCATGGGAAGACTAACTTCTTTCCCATTCAGTCTTATCCTGAGGATATGGTCTTCTAGAGTTCCAGATTTGAGTTTCATATGTGAATGTGGGTGGGAGGAGACTCACAGTCCATCCAGGAGTGCTTTGAGCTTTGACTTGTATCCCTCTTAAGTAACTAAGCTGGCTAACTTTCAGCTATTTTACAACTCTATTTTTTCTTATTAGTAAATACCCTGTGGACGATATTGATTTTTAATGCTAGTCATTTTTTGGGGCTACCGTATTTTCCTAAGTTTTTGGTTGACATAAATTTCCTTGGTGATCTTTTAAAATTGCAAACATGATTCCTTTTTTTTTTTTTTAAGATTTTATTTATTTATTTGACACAGAGAGAGAGAGCACAAGCAGGCAGAGAGGCAGGTAGAGAAAGAGAAGGAAGCAGGCTCTCTAACCAGCAGAGAGCCCACCGGTGGGGCTTGATCCCAGGACCCTGAGATCATGACCTGAGCTGAAGGTAGAGGCTTTAACCCACTGAGCTACACAGGCGCCCTGCAAACATGATTCTTATGCTCATTTGTCAGACACATCACTCTACCTTTTTTAAGGAAATAATTTAAACACCATAACAAACAAACATAACAAAAAACATATAAACACCATCACACACTAGCACCTGTAGATGCTTATACTTTAATCTTAACTCTTACCACTACACAGCCTTAAAGTCTATGTGGTTACATAGAACCAGTGCAATTTTGCTAAATGAATCCTACTCTTCCTCATTTTAATGTGCTCATGTACTTCTTCTTACCTTGTATTACCATTTCTCTATCTTTGCTTATTAACTTCTAATAATTTATAACAGTTTACATAAATAGTTCATTATCCTTATCTATTTATATTTGGAATTTAAATTATCTTATATTTCCTATTTATATTTCATACGAAATTTTAAGTGATATTACATATTTTAAAATGTGTAGAAAATCTTTTTATCACTGGTATTTGTCAGATATGTTCATTTTTCATTAGATACATTGTGGTTAATTTTATTAAATCAAATTCTAGAATATTACCATTTTGATTTCCAACTTAGAAATTTGATACAGGAAACATAGAAAATATTTTGACGTATACTTATGATTTTCTAGTGATCTGAAAATGTTGTATTTGTTTTCTTATAATATGGTTTCCAATGTACTTACACATTATATAAAATTCATTTCTAAATGAGTGGTACAAAATGTACATTTTTCAATTTTTTTCTCCAATGGTCAGCTGATAAACCACACTAATATTTTCATTGCTCTTGCCTTTATAACTCTTCCATATCACATATTCTTCACATTACATTTTAACTTTAAATTTAAAAATGTTTCTTTGATCTGATATTTATTGTCATAAATGAGAAATATCTAGAGAGCAGGCACTTAAAAGTGACATTATATATTCATTGATGGCTTTACTATTTTAAAAAGATTTCACACTATTGTTCCATGTATTTTTTTTTAAGATTTTTTATTTATTATTTGACGAAGAGACACAGGGGGAGAGGGAACACCAGCAGGGGGAGTGGGAGAGGGAGACGCAGGCCTCCCGCTGAGCAGGGAGTCCGATGCGGGGCTCCATCCCAGGACTCTGGGATCATGACCTGAGCCGAAGGCAGACACTTAAGGACTGAGCCACCCAGGCGCCCCTGTTCCATGTACTTCTACCAACAATCCTATGTGGTAACTAGGAAATATTTTATCCTACTCACTTATGATCCCAAATTAAGGTTCAACACATTAATTGGCCTGCTTCAAATCTGATGTAAGTTTTGTGCCAGGAATCAAGTATCCTGACCTTTAGCGGGGTGTAAACCACAAGTTTTTCCACTTTTCCTGCTATCTGTAAAACAAGAGACTTGCAAATAAATTGATTTGATTAAAAATTATACAGAATACTTTTTCCCCACTAACCATATAGGAATATAGCAAATAGCAAAATACTTAAATATTAATTTCCCTCTATCTCATTCAATGTGATTTCAGTGTGAAGTCCTTACTCATTTGAATGCTATACCTTGGTTTTTATTAGTCTGGAATATTGTAACTAGAATGTAACTTTTATTCCACAGAAGGAAAATGAATACTTAAATGTCCATATATCATGTGGTTAATAACAGTGAATTTGAAAACAATTACTGACCTATTTTGATAAGCCTGAGTTATTGTTATAGAGTAGAAAGAGTAACATTCAATAGAGAAAGCTTTTCCTAATTGCACTAATTACAGTAAAACTTCAATTTTGTCTAACTACATTATATATATCTTTTTATTTTTTGTAACAATGTTCACTTTGTTTTCTGTATCCTGCATTCTTTTGAAAGTAATCTTATTTTTGTTGTTGTTTTGATTTCACTTGAATAATTATGTGTTGTTAGAACAGATAACTAATAGATATTTTTTATGTTTTCTTAGTAAATGCTTTGTACTTAAATCTGTAAAGATCTTGGTAAAGTCAAATATTAATTTTACTCTTTTTGATGATAGAAGTTCAAATGTGAAATATAACACTTGTGAAAATATCGTATGTTATATAAAATTTAAATTACTTCAAAAGGCAAAAATACAAAGTAAGACCATCTTATAATGTCCAGATCTAACGTTTAAAATGTTATTCTTCATCATTTGGACATATACTCATTTGGAATATAAGAAGACCTTAAGATATATGTAGTCCTGGCAGTATTCCTTTCCAGTTGCACGAGACTATTGTTCCTTTTTGCTTTCGATTCATTAGTTACCACTTTCACAAGGGTGAGAATTGCACTTAAGGAATTTAAAAGGATCTCCTATGATTACCTAATCAAACTCTCAGAGAAAGGATCTTACAACACTTCTGTGATGTTAGCTTCTTTCTTAAGGAAGGAAAATGTATTAGTTCATTCCATTTAGAAAGACACTTGCTGCTAGAGTACTTTTCTCCCATAGTTAATTTCCATCCATTCTCTTTTGTAATAGCCACTCCACGTCTCAGCCCACTGGTGGACCTGGAAAATAGCTGATTAAGATGATGCGACCCTTTAGTGACTTTGCATGTATCAGGGAAGAGTTGCCATGATACCCATCGCTTTCTTCCTTGTAGACTTAATGGTACTAATGGTTTTCTCTAATAGAACCTTCTAAATCTTATTGCTCATCTAGTGGCTTGTTCTTTAACCCATCTGGAAATTGTGGTAAAGAAATGCTCTCGGAGTTTTAAAACAGGGTTTTAAGCCAAGCCTTTGCACGTGGAAGCAGTGCAGAAAATGAAAGCTACAAACCACACTCTTTCAATCTTTAGCAGTGCCAAGGAATTCGGTCAGAATGAAATTACAAGTTAGAAATACGGTTCAGTATCAGGCAGTACCTATGCTGGTCTGAATCGGAGGCAGAAATTTCCTGTAGGTCTCAAACAGATTTTGTGGCTTTATTTGAAATGTCTCCACCTAGATGGGGCTAAAGCTAGCAAGGTTCTGACCTGAAAATCAATCGGTTTAGTGAGGTCTGTTTAGTACTGCTCCCCGTGCTTGACCCCAGGCCGCATTCCCTGTGGGTTGCCCTATCCTCTTCCCATCAGCTCTCAGCACTCTCAGGTGGACTTGACCTCTGCCCTCACTAGACTTGCACTGTTCACCTGAGTTTTCCATTCTTTATGCTACTCAGATCTTGATGTTTATTGACCAGTATATGGCAGAAAATAATAGATGTGGAAAGACGCAATACACCTAAATACAAAAACAGTCACATGTTCAAAACTAAGTAGAAATGACATGAAATAAGCAAATCGGTGACTAGATGCTAGGGGCTCAGAATCGCTGACATGAGGCCAAGATTAATTATCAACAAGATATTCACCAAAACTAGAAAGCCATACCATTGAAATTCTCTTCTCCCTGCAATATTTTTATTATATTTATTATTATAGTTTTTTTTTGTTTTGTCCTTCCGATTTGAGAAACACCTAAGAACTAACAATGTAACATTACTGGCACCTTAGAATACACTGGTTCTTCTCTTAACCAACGTATCACCGCGACTCCTCTGAATAGTGCTAACCCGTTTCCACTTACACGTTAGTCTGAACTCATGTATTCAAGAAGGAGGGACCATACAAATACCAGAGACAAAAGCAAAGCAAGCATGTCAACCATTATAAAAGCAAGTCAGATGAAGAAATTGGACACCAGCAAAAAAAAATGACTTTAAAACTGAGTAAACTTTTTTCTCAAAAAACAAAAAATACTGCTCACTTCCTGCTGATTTCACTCAAAATCTGTAGGTAAAAATTAGTAAACTGAACTAAGATTACAACAGGTGGCACCCTGAAGAGGGGGGTCTAAAGGCAATAACTAATACTCAATTTTTCTATTTGATAATGTTTTATTTCCTATCCTAGCTTTTCCATGGTTATATAACATGATTTTCAGATTTTAATCAAAAATAAAACCTTTCGGGCGCCTGGGTGGCTCAGTGGGTTAAAGCCTGTCTTTAGCTCTGGTCATGATCCTTAGTGTCCTGGGCTCAAGGCCTGCATCCGGCTCTCTGCTCAACAGGGAGCCTGCTTCCTCTTCTCTTTCTGCCTGCCTCTCTGCCTACTTGTAATCTCTCTCTCTCTCTCTCTGTCAAATAAATAAATTTAAAAAATAAAATAAATAAAACCTTCTGTATAACTTTTTTTAAATGTACCAGATGCAAACATATGTCTAAGGCATTTATACTGATTCACAGAGAACACCTTTTATAGAACCTTCTTTATTCATTCATGCATTCATCTGTTTATTCAATAATTATTTCATAATTGTTACTATGTAATAGATACTTGGACTATAAAAATAAGGCATAGTCTCTTATATATGACAGATAGACACAGAAAGATAAACAGAGAGACATATAGCTAGGTATTTAAAAAACCTATGGATAGATACTATGGTACGTTAGATACCATACAATATATATAACAATGTGGGAATTAATAGCACATTCTTTTTTAAAGAGATTTTTTTTATTAGAGAGAGAGAGAGCAGGGAGGAAGGGCAGAGGGAGAGAGAGAGAATTTAAAGCAGACTCCCACTGAGTGCAAAGCCTGACATGGGGCTTGACCTCAGGATCCTGAGACAATGACCTGAGTCGAAATCAAGAGCTGGCCACATAACCGACTGAGCCATGCAGGTGCCCTGCAAATTCTTTTAACAAAGAGAATAGTGATCTATTCTAACATTCAACCTCTGTGCATAGCATCAGGGAATCCAACTCAGAAATATATTTTAAAGTGAGACTTGAGACATTCCACTTATGGCTAGGTTATAGAAGGCCATGGACAACCTTCACTTCTATAGAAAAAATAAGCTATCACAATTAAAAAAAGAAAAAGAAATCATACTTTTCTTTAAAGCCATAATGAACTGTGGGCACAAAGAAATTAAAAGAACTAAAATCTGATAGGAAATGTCCTTCTTAGGTGAACAGGAGCATGAAACACTTTTACATGCTGACGTTGAAATAAAAATAGATAAAATAACCAAACAGCCCAAGAAAACATTTGAAATAATAGCCATATTTTAACCAAGTCTGGCATATTGGGTTGGAATCTAGAGGAATCCCAAGCATATTGTTAATTCTTTCAACAAGTAATAATTTTTATTGGAATTATCTGAGTTAAAAGAGTTTGGAATTAATATGGGAAAATGGAAAGAGTTCATGTGTTCTAAAATCCACCTAGGGTCAATAAAAAGAAGATAAATAAGGTTAGGAACAAATACAAAAACAATGGATGACAAGGAAAAAAGAAGATATGAACCCAAAGTCATTTAACCAAGAAAAATATTTTTTTTACTTAAAAAAATATTTTATTGTGCTATGTTAGTCACCATACAGTACATCATTAGTTTTTGATGTAGTGTTCCAAGTTTCATCGTTTACATATAACACCCAATGCTCCATGCAATTCATTCCCTCCTTAATACCAACCACCAGGATCACTGATTACATCAGTGGGATTGATCAAATGAGTAAATTTATTAAAAATCACAGGGTCATATTTCTCACTGGGAATATGAAGAAGAAAAGTAGATGAACCCTTTGTCTTTAGACTTAAAATCACTGGTATGGATTCATATTTTTTAAATAAAAACATTACTTTTTTAAAGGATTATTCATCTGAAAGAGAGCAAACAAGGGGAGGGGAGAGGGAGAGGGAGAAGCAGACTCCCAGCTAAGCAGGGAGCCTGATGCGGCGCTCGGTCCCAGGACCCTGAGATAATGACCAAAGACAGAGGCTTAATCGACTGCACCACACATGTACCCTAAAATTTCTTCATTTTTTAGAGCAGTTTTAAGTTCATAGAAAATTGAAATGCAGATATAGAGATTTCCCTTATACTCCCTGCCTCCACACATGCATAGACTCCCTCATTATCAATATTCCCCAAGAAAGTGGAACACTTACTACAGATGTTGGATCTACATTGTCACATCATAATTACTCAAAGTCCGTAGTTTACCTTAGGGTTCATTGTGTTGTACATTCAATGGATCTGGAAAAATATAATGGTATATATCCAGTATTATGGTATCATGCAGAATATTTTCACTGTCCTAAAACTCTACTGAGTTCCACTTATTCATTCTTTCTAATCCCTGACAACCACTGCCATACTTTTACTTTTTTCCAGAATGTCAGACAGTTGGAATTACACAGTATGTAGTCTCTTCAGAGTGGTTTCTTTCACTTAACAATATACATTTAAGGGGCGCCTGGGTGGCTCAGTGGGGTAAAGCTTCCTTCGACTCAGGTCATGATCTCAGGGTCCTGGGATCAAGCCCCGAATCAGGCTTTCTGCTCAGCAGGGAGCCTGCTTCCTCCTCTCTCTCTGCCTGCCTCTCTGCCTACTTGTGATCTTTCTCTCTCTGTCAAATAAATAAATAAAATCTTAAAAAAAGAACAATATACATTTCATATTTGTCCATGTCTTTCCATGGCTTGGTTGGTCATTAGTTTTTAGCCTAAAAAATATTCCATTATTTGGATGAACCACAGTTTATTTATCCATTAAGCTGCTGAAGGATATCTTCGTTGCTTCCAAGTTTGGGAAATTATGAATAAAACTGCTATAAACAAATGTTTGCAGGGTTTTGTGTGAATATAGGTTTTCAACTCCTTTGAATAAATATCATGGAATGTAATTGCTGGATCATATGGTAAGAGTGTTTTTAAGTCTTGTAAGAAACTATCAAACTGTCTTTCAAAGTGGCTATGTAAGTTATTATTAAAAAAATTAACAGGAGTAGGATCTGAGAATTAGAAGGTAGCAATGTAGTAATGCTAATGTCTAAACCTTGATGTTGAAAATACACACTAAATTTGGGGGGTAATAGGTCATTACTTGTGATGGTTTCTTTGAGTCAATTTGTTTAAGCCATACTGTTAAGATGGAAGGGAGAGTTGCAATCACTTTAGAGACAAGACATGCCTTTTCCCATTCAATCAAACACCAGTTTAAGGTACTGATAAAAATTTTTGCAATGCAAAGTCTGTGATTAGTTGACTTTAATCTAGGGAGATCATCCCTTTCTGACTATTTGTAGAAAAAAGCTTGAAACCTGCCAATGGAATTCTAGCCTGCCCATGACCTTTCTTTCCTGCTTACCTGCCTGTGGATTTCAGACAACTTTAGGCAACCTACAAAATCACAAAACAAACTCCTTATAGTGTATTTCCCAATATCTTTATTCTCTACTGGTTCTGTTTTTCTGGTTGTATTCTGGATGATACATTACTGATTCAAATGGTTCAGAAAAAAAGAAGTTTCAGTATACTTACAAATTTTCTGTAAATTTTGATTGAAAAATATTAAGGAAAGCCAATAGAAAGTTAAAATGGAGACTTAAAAGGAGAAGTTTATTGGGTGAAGAATGCAGAATGGCAATTTCAGGCAAAAGAAAACATATGTATAAAGGGATAATAATAAAGTAAATTGTATAATGACAGAAGAGCAGTTTTTATGCTTATGATATAGTTTTCCTGAGGTATGTGGGCAAAACAGAAAATGAAACCTGAGAGCATGGTTGGGACAAAATGGTGATGAACATTTTAGGTCATGCTATGGTATTTGTGCAACCCAGGAACAAAACTAAGTTAAAGAATATAGGAAATTACTATTGTGGTATAGTCTCTTTGTAGAAAATATCTCCATCGTGGATATGGTGGGGAGAGAGGGGTAAGATGGGCAGGGCTAAATAGGATTGTAGAAAGGATTGTAGAAAGAAATTTAATACTGTTAACGGGATACTACATAATCCTACTCAGGGGACAATAAAAGGTACACTTAGACAGTGACAAAGGGGTTACCAAAAAAAGGGTTAATTTGAGATGACATCAGCAGAATTTAAAGACTGATGCAAAAGAAAGTGATGGAAACAAAGGAATCAATATCTCCAAAAGCTTCAACTTGAAAGTAACTGATTATGCCATAGATGGTGTAGTGAATTGCAGAAAAGAATAGAATCCAGCCAGAAAAAATAAAGAGTTCAGGTTAGGCCATGTTTTACTTGTGTTACATGAGTGGTGATAATTAACCAATGTATGCAGTGTTTTAATGTATGTGTTTGAATTGTTAGAGGGTCTTAAAATGTGGGTATTATCAGGAGGATGACATAACCATCGGAGCGCATGAAAATAATTGGAATAAGAGGATAGAAAGTTACAAAATATTTTCCCCAAATTCTGTCTGATCATAACTTTAAACCAGTTGTCATCATCTATCCTAACTGACATGTGGGTGAGAAGGTATAGAAGCAAAGACTTGAAAACAATGATAATCCTATGTATGAGTTCCTTTAGAATAATTTTTCTACATGTTTCCAATCATATACTTAGGCATGATATCTGTGTACAGGTAATCAAGAGATGATTATTTTTCTATTTGATACACATGTAAATGAAGTATTCATGCGTACTTTAGGTAAAAATTACTTGAAAACCTTGAGAATATTTTTCTGCTCATTCTTTTCCAATTAAATATGCAAAACTTGCTTCTCTTGGTCTCTAGGATTCTTTACTCTTTGCCATTTTGTGACATTTTGAAAATAGTACACCAAATAGAAAAGGCATGATCTGCCCTTTAGAAAACAATGGCACAAAATGCTTATGTTTTCAAGGCTGAACAAATGACTTGAAATGGATGAAATCTGTTCTAAAAGAAGCCAATATATCATAAGTCACAAAACGCTAATCTAATTGGTTTTGGGATGGTTCATTTTTGCTGGCTTTTTAATAAATGCTATTTTTTCCTAGAATATGGTAACTTCATGCAAAATTCTTATGTAATCTGTACATTACTTGGAGCTAATGCAAGGTGCTGTCTTTGTCAGAGTGAGAACATCTGACAGGCTGCTGCAGTGGAAAAGGATTTTTAACTAGCCTCTCCCTTTATATTTTGAAAGAAATAATCTATCGGTAAGTATGTGATGTTCAGGAAACAGAAATTCACAAGGGGCTTATTTGGATCTAGAGTAACCGCTGGGTTTATTCTGACCTTATTTTTCCTTTATACAATGTGGATCTGAGCGTTAAGTATTTGATGGGCTGACAAACTGCAACGCAACTGATTGCTGAATTAGGATAAAATGAGATGATGTATGTAAAACACTCCAACACAGATGTTCTTTTTATTATTGTCACAGCTTCCACATTTTGGAAAACAGTCAGCCTGGTTGGTGTCAATACCAATTACAGTGATGGTTGATTCAATCTCCTACCTGCTCAATTGTAATGTTCAGACCATAATCCTATTTACTTCAAGATGTTGTTGTAATAGTAAATTGCAGTTTTAGATATGAAAATACTTAGAATATATTCAACACTTGTCACATACTATATTTTCGTTCATTTCCAAGTACCTTGAAGTTGGATTACTTTGTATGTACCAAGATGCTAGAGGCAATGAAACCATGTTTTTCTGAAATTCATGGTCATCTAATTCAAAAAGTCTTTTAAACATGAATGGTTATTTAGCCATAGAATATGATTATACTTAAGGGTAAATCGATGTTGGACTAATCCTGTTTTCCCAGTTTTGGGGGGCAAACATCACTAATCATGAGTCTTAAGTTGTTAGTTATTTGTTTCTCATTGACAGTATCCTTACCATACAGAAAGTGGTCAACTTTTGCTGAAGTATAAAATACCTGTGTGGCATGCCTATGAAAGTCTCTAGGAAATATTTAAAACACTTTCTCTAGGCTGCATTTACAACACTTTAAAAAATATGACCTTTACTCTGTCATATAATTTGAATTATATGGAAAATTATTTTCTAACAGTATGCCAGATTCCGGAATTAAGGATTGTCTGTATCCCCCATATTTTCACAATTAAAATAACTATTTTAGCCTAGGTAGCTCAGTCAGTTAAGCGACCAACTCTTGGTTTTGACTCAGGTCCTGATCTCAGGGTCATGAGATAGAGCCCTCTATCAGAGTCTGAGCCTAGCTTGAGGTCTACATGGGATTCTCTCTCCCTCTCCTTTTGCTCCTCCTCGCTGCTCACTCTCTCTCTCTCTCTAAAATAAATAAATCTTTAAATAAATAAATGCATAAATAAAATAACTTTATTTTATTTGTTTATTTTGTTGCTTGATAGCCATACCTAGTAAATTTCTCTGTACCTTATTTTGTGCAGGGTAGTCATTCTTGAGTCAATAGCCTCAAATTTGGATGAAACTGGCATTAGTAATTACTTAACATTATACAGAGTTTTGTCATTTACATAACACTTTCAAATGGATGAGTAAAATATTTAAAAATAGTTTTTAAATATATGTTATATTTCAAATGATATGATAAACTTGTTTGAATATCAATTTTATTAGATAGGTTGGTAAGGCATTATTATTCTATGTTATAGGTAGGTGGGTCTTGAGGTACCAAATAGTCAGGATACTTGTATAAAAATATCAAACTAACAAGTGGAAGATTTAAGGTATATAATTCTGATTGGATGAATTTATAAGGATATGGAATAAAATCATACTGTAATTTTGCCATACTACATTCTACTGATCTTAAAAAGCATATGTTTTTGTGAAATAAGTATTAATTTGTAGATGCATCAGCTTTAAAAGAATTAAAATAGGATGGGAACACTACCAGTGAATTTTTCACAGTAAAAAACAAGTAGCTTATTACTCAAAATTCTTAATATACATTTAATCAAGAAGACATGACCTATGATTGTAATTGTGCACTTGAATCCTGAAAAGAGTTGAGATGTGTGATTTGATGAAAGCTGTTCAAAAACTTTTCTGTAAGAAATAACGTGTATTGTATCAGAGGAACACATGAGTACTTATTATCAGAAACCCTTGGCTTCTCCCCCTAACCCTCACCCACGCTCAGGGTTGTTACATCTGTAATTTTAACAATAAGCCTGAATATCTATTTCTCAATATTTCAGATTAGCACATACCTACTCATTTTCTGCTATGAAAGATAAGGATGCACTTAACTTAAATCTCCATTGTTTATTGCATATACCCATCCCATAGTTTGATATTTACATCATTATAGGTAGTTTCCAGCTGCATGCTTTTATGATTTATATCACAATTTTGTGCAATATGTATTTAGTTACTAGTTTTAGATAATGATTTGTCTTAGAAAAAGCAAAGATATTAGCCTCCATTCCCTCATGTTGTCATTCTCTTCTCTTTTTGTATAAGTTTTCATATTCACGAATAGTTATATTCTGTTCTATAGCTATCATGGTTTTCTGGTTCTTAGCTATAGTTGATTCTAAAAAATAAAAAAAACCTGAAATTCACTTACACTATCATAACAGTANGTTCTATAGCTATCATGGTTTTCTGGTTCTTAGCTATAGTTGATTCTAAAAAATAAAAAAAACCTGAAATTCACTTACACTATCATAACAGTATATATATATATATATAATATATATATATAATATATATAATTCACTACATAGTTAAAGGAACATTAGTCTACTATAGCAAGGTATGAACCATTAAAAAGAAAATGTTCTTAGCATGACAAATATTGAAAGTCAGATTTCAGCATTTTTGAAGAAGTATTTTTTTTAAGATTTTATTTATTTATTTGACACAGAGAGATCATATCACAAGTAGGCTGAGAGGCAGGCAGAGGGAGAGGAGGAAGCAGGCTCCCCGCTGAGCAGAGAGCTTGATGCAGGCCTCTATCCCAGGATCCTGAGATCATGACCTGAGCTGAAGGCAGAGGCTTTAACCCACTGAGCCACCCAGGCGCCC
>LNAC01000003.1:2713728-2742355 GCA_002007465.1 Ailurus styani | reverse complement strand
TAATTTTTTTTTTTTTTTTTTTTTTTTTACTTAGCGTTCTAAAATTTTACTGATGTATGTCTAGGCATGGGTCTAGAATTTATCCATTTCAGTGTTTGTTGGACAACTGCTACGACTCAAATCTAGGAAGGTTTCTTCAATTACTCTGACGATTTCTAGATTTTCAATTTCACAGAACTCATTATCTAGATCACTTTATATCCCTAATGTTTTCATATCTTTTTAAAAAATGTTTTATTTATTTAGAGAGAGTGGGTGGGGGTAGAGGGAGAGAAAATCTCAAGTGGACTCCACACTCAGCCTGTGGAGCCTGAGGAAGGGCTCAAACCCAGGACCCTGAGATCATGACCTGAGCTGAAATCAAGAGTCAGATGCTCAACCAACTAAGCCACCCAGGTGCCCTTTTGTTTTCATATTTTTTCTCATATTTGTTTATGGTTCTTACATCTAGATACTACTCTAAACATTTCAATATTTTGTAACTTCTAAAATTTCTATATGAATACATACATTTACAAGTGCATGTATGTATTTATTTTTCTAAATATCCCTTATTTTGAGTGTATTGTCTCTTATGGCTCTGTATTTAAACTTTCAACTCAAGTTCTATTTTTTATTTTACCTATATGCTTGGATTTGCATAAATCATTTCCTTGACTTGTGCTTGTACTTTAATTTCTATATCAATAAAACAGATAAAACATTGCCTATCTGATAAATTTCTTGTGAGAATTTAGTGAATCCATACATATAAAACTTTAAAAGAGTATTATGAATAAAATAAAATATTTTTATAATTATAATTCCAAGGTTATTAATAAAGAATTTTTATTTTTTTGTCCTTTTGTTGTTGTTGTTGTTACTCTTTTTTGGTTCTTTGAAATTTTTTCCTCCTGGAATCTTATACTTAGTTTCTTATAAGAAGACTCTTTCATCCTGCTGATTTTATTTGTGTTTCTCTTTATTCGTAGCTGTCTGTTTATATTTAAGAGTGCACATTTGGGTAGCAGTTAGAATGTTGCTGGTAGTGGTAGACCCTAATGCTGCTGCAATAAAATGAAAAAGTGGATAATTACAAACATTACTGTTTTGTTTATATTGGAAAGCCAAGGAATGAGAAAGCAAATGAACCAAAGTTCAACTTAGAGGGAATAGCCCTTCTCAGGTAGCAAATTGCATTAGTTTTCCACAGCTGTGTAACAAGTGATCACAGACTTCACAGCTTAAAACAATGCAATTATTAGCTCACAGATGCACAGTACAGAAGGCTAGGCTTTACTGGGTTCTCTGCTTAGGTTCTCACGAGGCTATAGTCAAGGTATACGGATACCCAAGCTCTTTCTAGAGAGTCTGGGGCTAAAACCATTGGTAAGTTCATTCAGTTGTTGGCAGAATCCAATTTCTTCTAGCTGTAGGACTGAGGTCCTGATTTTCTTGTTGGTTGTGAGTCAGGGACCACTTTCATGTTCTAAAGGATATCCTCAAATATTTCATCTCAACATCACGTGTGGGTGTGACCCCTCTCTTAGCAATTGAAAACCTTTCTCATATCAATTTCCTTTTATTCTTTGAATATCTCAGAGTTACTTTGCCACAAGCTAATGAAAACTTCCTTCTCAATTTTACCAACTCAACCGAAACTTGATTATATTAAGCCCACACAGATAATCTCCACATGTTAAGACAATTGACTTGGGACTCTAAAGACATAAACAATATTTGATCAAAGCTGTATCTAGAATAGCATCCTAAATAATATTCCATGAGCACTTGTAAATAATGTGTATTCTGCTGCTGTTGGAAGGAATATTCTCTGTCTGTAATGTTCTGTACAGATCCATTTGTTCTAAAGTATAGTTTGAGCCCAAAGTTTCCCTATTGATTTTCTGTCTGGCTGATCTAGTCATTGTTAAGAGTGAGGTATTAAAGTCCCCACCTATTTTGTATCATCTAGTTCAAGCTTCAAATCTGGTATTATTTGCTTACTATATTTAGGTGCTCTGGTGTTGGTTATAAATATATTTATAATTGCTTTATCCTCATAAAAATTGACCCCTTTATAATTTTTTGTTTCTTGCTATATTTTTTGACTTGAAGTCTATTTTGTCTGATCTAAGCATAGCTATCCCTGCTCTCTTTGTTTCTATTAGCATGGGATATCTCTTCCATCCATTCACTTTGAGCTCATGTGTGTCCTTAATGCCAAAGTGAGGCTCTTATAGGCAGCATATTGCTGGATCTTGTTATTTTATCCATTTAGCCACTCTCTGCCTTTTGAGTGGAAAATTTAACCTATTTATAGTTAAAGTGATTGTGGAAAGATAAGGACTTACTAATGCCAACTTATTTTTGGCTGTTTGTGTTTCCTTTGTTCTTTTCTTCTATTTCTCTCTTCCTTTCTGAATTGATGATTTTTCTTAGTGGTAAGCTTTGATTCCCTTTGTCTTTTTTTATCTACTGTGGGTTTTTGCATTGTGGCTACTATGAGGTTTATATAAAACATATTATAGGTAGTAACAGTTTATTTTGAGCTATTAACTTTGATTACATACAAAAACTCTACTCTTTTACTACCCCACATATTTTATGTTTTTGATGTCACAGTTTAGCCTTTTTTGTGTTATGCATCCATTAACAAATTATTGTAGCTCAAGTTATTTCAATATTTTTATCCTTTAATGTTTATAGTAGAGTTAAATGATCTTAACCATATTAAAATATTAGAGTATTTTAAATTTGGCTATTTACATACCTTTATCAGTGTGTTTTGTACTTTGATATTTTTTTTTTACTAACTGGTGTCCTTTCATTTCAGCTGGAAAACTTTCATCATTTCTTATAAGAAGGCCTAGTGATGATGAACTTTCTTAGCTTTTGTTTCTCTGGGAAAGTATTTCTCTTTCATTTCTGAAAGACAACTTTACCAAGTAAAGTAGACTTGGTTGGCAGTTTTCTTTTCTTTCAGCACTTTAAATATATCCTCTCACTGTCTCTAACCTACAAGGTAATGCTGAAAAATCTGCTGATAGTCTTATGGATGCTTCATTGTATGTGAGGTATTTTTCTTTCTCCTGCTGCTTTAAAAATTATCTCTTTGCCTTTGATTTTAGATAGTTCTACTATAATATGCCTTAGAGAAGATTTTTTTTGTTTGAATTTTGGGGAGACTTATACATTTTATGAACTTGATGTTCAGATATCTTCCCAGATTTGAGAAGCTCTCAGCCATTATTTCTATATATAAACTTTCTGCCCCAGAATTTCTATTATTTTAATTTAAATTCCAATTAGCTTGGTGCTTGATTCTTTTATTTTTTTATAATTTCTATGTCACTGTTAAACTCAATTTGGGACACCTAAGTGGATCATTAGGTTAAATGTCCAACTTTTGATTTTGACTCAGGTCAGGATCTTAGCATCATGGGATTAAGATCTGCACTGGGCTCATACTCAGTGAGGAGTCAACCTGAGATTCTCTGCCCCTCTCCTGCCCCTCCTCCCCATGTGTGTGTATGCACTCTTTCTCTTCCTAAAATAAATAAATAGATATTTAAAACAATAAAAAATACATTCTCATTTTGTTTGTGTATTGTTTTCCTGATTTTATTGAATTGTCTCTTTTTTCTTATAGTTTACTAAGTTTCCTTAAAACGATTATTTTGAATCACAGGTTTTCATTTCTTTGTGGTCAGTTACTGAAAATTATTTTGTTTCTCTGGTGACACCTGTCATGTTTCTTTAATTTTTCATGTTACGTAAAATCCTGCATTGCTGCCTTCACATTTGAAAAAGAGTAAACTTCTCTGGTCTCTACTGACTAGACTTTGGGAGAGAAATACACTTCATCAGTCTTGTTGGAGATTTTGAGGCATTTTCCAACATTTTTATATGGATATGCCTACTCCACATTTCTTGTTCCCTCATGGAAGGAACTCTTAAGATTGTATGCTTTTTCTCAATCCAGCAAAGCCAAGTCAAATGCAGATAGCCTCCTGTTTGCTTGCTTTCCCTAGGAAAGTGCTAAACACTCATCTGTTTGTGTGCTTCCAATTCTGCTGTTGGGCTGGCTTTCTGGGAATGGTCCCCAGCAGTCTGCAAAATCTCAGTTTTAGTGTCATTGGAGGCATGCACCAGTAGTTGGCCCTGGACTGGGAGTGGGGTGTGTGCAGGTAAGGCCCACAGAGCATTAACAGTCCCTGTGGGCTAATTTGGAAACCTGCAAAGGAGACATCCCAAGTAGCTCGTGGGCAGGTTTCCTGATAGGGTTTGTGACATGAGTAGTAGGATCTATGTCACTTAAATGTCCTCCAGCCCTCCGGGAGTCCTGACTGCTATTCTGCCAGGTGCTCCCCACCCTCCAGTCATGTAGCAAACCTCAGTTTTCTGGATCGGGAGAGATAGATGTCTATTTCTTTTTTTTTTTTTTTTAAAGATTTTATTTATTTATTTCACAGAGGGAGAGAGATCACAAGGAGGCAGAGAGGCAGGTAGAGAGAGGGGGGAAGCAGGCTCCCTGCTGAGCAGAGAGCCCGATGCAGGCCTCGATCCCAGGACCCTAAGATCATGACCTGAGCCGAAAGCAGAGGCTTTAACCCACTGAGCCACCCAGGCGCCCAATAGATGTCTATTTCTTTAGTGTCATCCCACATGTAGAGGGAAATCCCAGCACTCACTCATATATTCTCATCTATACAGAGTGGTGCTCCTACTGGAGTTAAAAAAAGTTAATGTGGGGGGCCTGAGTGGCTTAGTCAGTTAAATGTCAGGCTCTTGGTTTCAGCTCAGGTCATGATCTCAGGGTCAGAGATAGAGTGCACTGTTAGCTCCACGCTCAGTGTGGAGTCTACTTGAGGATTCTTTCCCTCTTCCTCTGTCCCTCCCCTTGCTTGTGCATGCTCACTCTCTCGCGCTTTTTAAAATATATCAATACATCTTTAAAAAACACTTAATGCTGGAAATATTGCATAAGTTAATGAATAAATTATAATTATTTATATGTTTATATTATATATTTATTTATTGTTACAAAGGTATAAATTCAGTTCAAATAATGGTTTAGAGATTAATGCAAGGATATAGTGATGGTGTTAATGTAGAACAAAAAATAGTATTTACAAAGGAGGAGAATGGTAAAATGTGTACAACTGATGTTAAGAAGAGACAAAAGTCAAACATCAAATATGAATGGTAATGGTTTATTACTTTATAAGTGAGACACACATAAGTTTTATTCTACAGTTTTGTGACAGTGAAAATAATGACTTTTACCACAAAAGTGATCAATTATTTCCTTTTTATGCTTTGAACCCTCCAGAAGAAAGAAGAACAATATATTTAGTAGCATACATTAATAACACACTCTACAACTATAATTAAGGGGTGTCAAAAAATATTGTCACTGAATAAAATTGTTAAAAAGTCAAAGTTTATCTTCAGTGCACCGGAATTTTAATTTCTTTGCTATAAAGGAAAGTTTTCAGCTCAGGATCAGCTGCATTTGGAGTCTTTCCCATTCTCTTATATTCCATATTTCCTATTTCCTCATAAAAAGTCTTCTTCCTTATTAGTCATTTTCCTTATTAGTTGTAAGTTACCATTATAGCTCAAATAGTTATATTTCTCGCGGGTTGTTGGATTTGCATGGGTGTAAAAAATGGTTGGTAAAACAAAAACTTTTAAATTAGAGAAATGAAATTGTAGAAATTCAAGTGTCATGAAACTGCTTAGATGAAATAGAGCTGAAAGAAAGGCGAAGTTCATTTTTCAATCATAAAATCAGATCCCATATATTGTTATACAATTATTTAAAAATAAATATGGTCTTTTAGATAAAACATATTTTCTTTTTTTTTAAGATTTTATTTATTTGACAAAGACACAGCGAGAGAGGGAACACAAGCAGGGGGAGGGGGAGAGGGAGAAGCAGGCTTCCCCCCAAGCGAGGAGCCGGATGTTGGGCTCCATCCCACGACCCTGGGATCATGACCTGAGCCGAAGGCAGACGCTTAACAACTGAGCCACCCAGGCTCCCCAAAACATATTTTCTACATATAGTCAAATAAATTCACATAGTAGATTGAATTATTGCTTATTGAGATTTTGGCTAGGATTACTCTGTATCTTGAGATCTGTTTCCAAAAAAATTGATATCTTTAAAATACAACATCCCAATCCATGAATTATCCCATTTATTTATGTTTTATGTAACTTCTTAAAATAATGTTTCCAATTTTCAGTGTACACATTTTCTACAGATATTGGCAGTTATGTGTTGGGATATTAATTATTTTGTACTTCAGAGCCATCTCCTTTGTGGAAAGAAAGGCAGATTGAATGGTGAACAGCCCTGAATCAATGTCAAATTTCAGCAGCACAGCCATGGTAGGCGTACAACACTGAGAATGAGAGAACTCTCAGTATACACCCAAAATCAATGCTGTCCAATAGAAATATACTGAAAACCATATACACAATTTTAAATGTTCCAGATGATCAATTAAGAAATTAAAAACCAGCAACTAAAATGAGTTTTAAAATGGTTTTATTTAACCAGTATATACAAGATATTATCATTTCAACATGAAATAAATATAAAATTATGTTAATTCAAATTCTTTATTTCATACTATGCCTTTAAAATCAATTATATATTTTATACTTAAAGTATATTTCAGTTATGATTAACAATGTTTAAATCTCTCATTAACTACTTGTGACTAGTAGTCACTGTATTGGACAGCAGTTATTTACCATGGAGGTCATCAGTAATTGCCCAGAGACAAAATGGAGTATGATTAACAAGTATTCTTTTTACTATCTTCCCCAAGTAAAATTACTGTTGATGTTAATCAGTCATAATTACCCAACATGTTGGGAACGTGTTTGTGTTTTACAAAATTAAAATAGCATTATCTTTCTTGATTTAAAATTTGTGTAACTGTTCAATAGAAACAATTAAAATGATACAAGAATATGAAGACAAAGTTAAAATAATTGAATATCTATAAAACAAAGATAACCAGTTAACTGTTGTTAATATTTTGGTTGATATCCTTTCCGACATCACTGTGTGGATAAACATAAACTATTCATGTATTTAATTTCCAATATTACATATGTAAAATACATGAATTTATGAATATTTACATCTTTTCACATTTTTCCAAGCACAGCTTCTGGAACAGAGAACATTCTAAATGATTTAAAATAAGTGCCATCAGTAATTTAGTGGAATGAGGTGGTCTATTTAATTTCATAAATTGTTGTTCATCCCATTAATGAGGAAAAAAAATTCCATTGAAATAACAAATCCTTAAATCAAAGCAGTAAAGGACAGCTTGTCAGTAAAACCCCCTCGCAGAGGGTATTTCTCTTGGTGTCTTGAAATGTTTGACCTTTCCCAAATCTGTCCCTATCCACATACTGTCTCACTTAGATCATTGTTCCAAAAATTAATAGAAGTTAACTATATGAAAATGAAGGTTCCATGGGGGCTGTACTTCATCTTTTTTTTTTTTTCTGTGTTGTATCCTCATGTAGATATTGCTTGGGCATAGAAGGAAATAAAAAAGGGGTTACATCAGAAGAAACAAGTATGCCAAAACTAAAATTACTTTTCATCAGGGCACTTCCATGAATTTTCTAAACCATTTGCAAAGCTGCAAATTTGGCAAATATTTGGCAAGCAACTTTAATGGTATTACTCTGTGCTTGACTGCAATTAAAATGCAGATACAGGTTGCATCTATTAGAATGAGATGAAGTTCCCATTTTCCTGGAAAATATAATTTGCCAAGTATAAACTTCTTGTTCTATAGGGCTGCCACAGCTTTTCAATGAATGTGTCACATTAATTAAAGTAGAAAAAAAATATGTGCAACTTTGAAAAATGTTTTTCCAACTTGACTGGATAAATGCTGGAGTTAATGAGGTCAAGTGTGCCTCCAATCCCATACAAGATTGCTGTCATCGCAACAGAGGAAAATGCTGTCTACATGCTATATACGTCATGTTTCTGATCGACTATTGCACACATGTTTATCTTTGGTTACTAAGTGGACAATGAGAAGGGGAAGCAGAATAAAGTATGACTTATTTTTAAGTCAGTTCCCTGAAGTTTAGGTTTATAGAAACCTCAAAACAAAACCGAACAGCCATTAATACAAACCAACTACCACCACTGACACCAACAATAAAAACACCTGTTCTGTGAACCATAATATTCTGTTAATCAGATTCTCTAATGTTCTTATGCAAATTCAGCTACCATCTAGTCCTGTTCTACTACTCATGCTGTGGTCAGTTGACTGAGTCAATTTTCAATCTGTCATCTGTCTGTGATAATGTAAGTACAGATAGTAAGAATAAATATTTAGAACATTTTTGTAAGATAATGGAGTTATTTACAACCACAGGATCCAATAATTTTTTAAATGGATCTGGGTTGTATATTTATGGTTTTTAGTTTAATTTTTCTAGTTACTTACTTTTATTGTATGTTACACATATAGAATTAGAAATTAATGGTATTACTCTCTCCCACCCCCCGCAGACAGTTTGAGAAGCATTTATCTAGGCCACTGTCTTGAAAAACTCTCTCTTTTTTTTTAAAGATTTTATTTATTTATTTGACACAGATAGAGAGATCGCAAGTAGGCAGAGAGGCAGGCAGAGAGAGAGGAGGAAGCAGGCTCCCTGCTGAGGAGAGAGCCCGAAGCGGGCCTTGATCCCAGGACCCTGAGATCATGACCTGAGCTGAAGGCAGAGGCTTTAACCCACTGAGCCACCCAGGCACCGGAAAAACTCTCTTGACAGAGCAGGTCAAGACCTCAAATTTATCACGACACCAAACTGTCAGCAGATAGATGGTATATCTAGGAAGGGGTACAGGTTGCTTAAAAGTCAAGAATGCTGGTTTAATCAATAGATTTATTCTTTAACTTCAGTTTTTCACCTTGTCCCCTGATGAATTTCATGTTTGTTTCACCCTTAATGAGAGCCTCTCATTACCTATGATGTAGGCCTGTATGAGAATATACTTTAAATGAAACTTACGTGCATAGGTTTCAAATATTTCTCTTTCTTAGTCCTCTACCTCATGAGGATATTTGATCCACAAGTGAAATTATCTGGTCTATACATTTTAATGTTACAGAACAAACACTGATGACATTGATTCCATTCTTAATTCCACATTGAGAATTCAGTTAGTTTGTTCATAAATATACACTCAGAACAAAGGAAATCATACTTTATTTTAGTAGCTTTCAAGACAATCTAGAATAGTTCCCAAATACGTCACCACTGGGGTCTCCTCTATTAAATACTAATTTACAGAGTGGTACTTTTAAGAAATTATAGGCAATACAAATATTCCTTACTATTTATGTTCTGTATTGCTCCCTAATATTGAACCACTTAAAGAAAAATAAACAGCAGGGGCACCTAGATGACTCAGTTAAGTGTCCAACTCTTGATTTCGGCTCAGGTCATGATCTCGCAGTTGAGAGACAGAGACCCACGACAGACTCATACACTGGGCCTGGAGTCTGCTTAAGAGTCTCTCTCTCCCTCTGCTCCTCTTTGTCTCTCTCAAAAAATTAGTTGGTTAGTTAGTTAATTTTTAATTTAATTTAAAAAACTGTTATCTTGTTTATTTGGTATTCCTTCATTAACCACTTATATAGACAATAAAATAATATTTATGTTTTCATAACACTAACATTTATTTATTCAAAAATATTCATCTGGGCGCCTGGGTGGCTCAGTGGGTTAAGCCTCTGCCTTCTGCTTAGGTCATGATCTCAGGATCTTGGGATCGAGGCCCGCATCGGGCTCTCTGCTCAGTGGGGAGCCTGCTTCCCCCTCTCTTTCTGCCTGCCTCTCTGCCTACTTGTGATCTTTCTCTCTCTATCAAATAAATAAATAAAACCTTAAAAAATATTTGTCAGATACAGTGCTGGAATTAGGGATCTTATGCAAGTAAAATATTTATAGCAATCTAAAGAAGAATTTATATATATTTTCATTTTGATTTTGTCAGTAATATAGAAAGATAATATAAATAAAAATACATAGATTAATATATAAACTATTTTTCAGAAACAATAATGCATTTTATTTGGTAAGATATTAACAAGTAATACCTTTTATCATTATAATCATCATCATTGTTTAGAACATAGAATGAAAATTTCTGGGTAGTCCTACTATAAAATAAATTTCATTATTAGTGATTATAACATTAATAAGCTTTTTCAGTTTATTTTCACTTTTAATCCAAGAACAATATATAAGACACCTTATCATGGAAGGAGGAGCTATAATATATTTGAAGGAATGCATCTAGAATAAACTTCAATAAACAAACTTGGCAACCCCAAAGAAGAAGATCTATATTGGCTAGATATGGTTGGCTTGGTTAAGACTAGATGTAGGAATATTTTGAGAGTCTGGGAGGTTATACAGATAATGAGTGATAGAACTAGCATTAGAATTCAAGTAACATACTCAAAAAGTCAATGTGTTTGGGCTCCCTGGGTGGCTGAGTTGGTTAACCTTCTGAATCTTGATCTCAGCTCAGGTTTTGATCTCAGGGTCATGAGTTCAAGTCCCACAGCTGGGCATGAAGCCTACTTAAACAAGCAAACAAACAAAGTCAATGCATTTAAATCTTCAGTATATTTTCAAGTGGTTTTCAGAGATGGGAGTGTGTTCAGTAGCTAGTAGTCTTAATTCTGGAATCACATTGCCTTGGTATGAATTGTGGTCCCACTCTTTTATAATCAGTAGTAGAATATTGGATAAATTACTTAATCCCTCTGTGCCTTAGTTTCCTCATATGTCAAATCAAGAAAATAATAGGGTCTCATTGATAAGGTAGTTGTAAAAATGACATATGTTAGTAGATAATATATCATTCAAGAGTTTCAGCTTGTGTCTGGCACAGAGTAAGCATTCATAATCATNCACATTGCCTTGGTATGAATTGTGGTCCCACTCTTTTATAATCAGTAGTAGAATATTGGATAAATTACTTAATCCCTCTGTGCCTTAGTTTCCTCATATGTCAAATCAAGAAAATAATAGGGTCTCATTGATAAGGTAGTTGTAAAAATGACATATGTTAGTAGATAATATATCATTCAAGAGTTTCAGCTTGTGTTTGGCACAGAGTAAGCATTCATAATCATTTTATAAGGCAAGATTCATCATAGTGAAGGCTGAAAGCTTCACATAGGCTTAAAGCTTACATGATTTCCTGGTTTATTTAGCAGTTTGTTTTATTAGTCAAATAATTGCATTTGTTAGACATAAATAACTAATATTCTAAGACATTTAAGTACTTTTTACCCAGATGGAAGGAATAAATGTATAATCATTTCATTTTAATGCTGCTAGAAAATTAAGGTAAAATACAAGTAAAATCACAAAATAATGTGTCTAAATATTTATATCACATTCCTCTAGCCAGATGTTATTGTGAAATTTTAGTAGCATATATATTACCTGGCATAGGTGATTCTGCAAAAAGCAGTTGTCAGTACTTGTCAAATTATCAGTTGTTAATGTGCAAAATAAAAAAACCAGAAGAATGAAGATGAGCTGCATAGATGTTCTCCTAAGGCAGCAGAACTGGCAACCTTACTATGAATTTTTACCACCTGAAGTGAGTGTGTTTCTAAAAGGTTGCATATGGCATTCAGCATGAGTAAGTGAAAATGGGATGTTACAAGGTGACAGCAGCTTTGCATTCCTAATACATCTGTCCAAAAGAAACATTTTGAAATATATTTGTATAGGTGTGATCTTCCTGGAAAGAATCACATTATTTTCTTTAGCATTCAACCAGCAGAACTGAAGCTCTGTTGTCAGGGAAGAGAAAATCTTCTGCAAATCTCAATAATTCAGTGAAATCTATCTACCATTTAAGACATTTACAGAATCGATTTAGCCATTGTTATGAGATGTATTTTGTCTCTCCCAAAATTCATATGATTAAATCCTAACGTCCATTTCTTCAGATGTGACTGTTTTTCAGGTTAGAGTCTTCATGGAGGTAATTAAGTCAAAATGAGGTCTTTGGGGCTGGGTCTTAATCACATGTGATTGATGCCCTATAAGAAGAAATTTGGACACAGATATGCAAAGTAGAGATGATGTGAAGACAGAAATCGATCATCTACAAACTAAGGACAGAAGCCTGGAACAAATCCTTTCTTTAGGGCCCTCAAAAAAAAAAAAAAAAAAAAAAAAGAGCCCTCTAGTTACCTTGATGTTGGACTTTACCTTCCACTGGTACTCTAGAAAAATCTGTTTCTGTTGTTTAAGTCACCCAGAATGTAATACTTTCCTTACAGAACACCTAACAAACTGGTACAGCCATATTAAACTTCCACTAATATTTACTTGACAATTTTCCACTTTGCCATCAGGTATGAGTTTTTTATAACACTCTCATAGGAAGAAAATAATTTTAGGCTCAACATTTCAATGTATCAACTATTGTCTTTTGAGTTTCAGAAGAGGAGACTGGCCAATTGTATAGAAAAAAATCAGCATTGATAATTGCTTTCACAAGAAGGAAAGAGTGGAAGCAGCTATTTGAATAACAATTACCAATTTTTATATTACAACTTCCTAGAAATTGTGGATCTGGAAATATGTTTTTAAAGACTCTGGTATGGTTTTTGGATACTTCAACTGGAATGGTTTGGGCCCAAAGCTTGGGAGGGTTGACTCATGGTTTTGATTCTGACTTCAAAGTTTTCTTCTTTCATTTTATCCAAGGGGCCCATTGAAAATGCCATCAGTGCCATTTTTGTTTTGTTTTTTCTTGTTTTCAAATACAATTATCTTGGGCAAGCTCAAATGGGTTGGGTTGCCCCACAGAACTTCACTTTTCCAGGAATGGCCCAGATGCAAGATACCGTGGACAAGCCAGTATAGGACTGATTGCCTTTCCTTAATGAAAGTTGAGGAGATAAACAAATAAGCAAATGAATTATAATGCATCATGATAAATGCAGTGATATCTGTATAGTATTGTAGTAGCAAAGAGGAAGATGAAGGATGAGAAGTCTAAGAGCAAAGAAGTGAGAAACTATTGACTGCTTCTGGTTTATGAAGCCCCAGGGACATTTGCAATTGTTAAAGTCCTGGTATGGAAGAGACTGCTTGTTCCCCATTGCCTGGCCTCCTGAAGAGAAGTTTTAAACTGTTACAGGTTATTTTGGAAACTTCAGGGAAGTCATGATTTCCTAGCCCACAAGTTGGGCTGATATTGAAAGCAACTTATTCCATCCCACTTTTATGCATGATACAGTCTTTTATCCCACAGCATGAATTTTTAGAAATTGAATGGGAATGATTGATTAATTAGATATCACAAATTATACATTTCAAACTGCTATTGGTTTTAGTGCCTGACCTTGTGAGTCAAAAAAGTCAAAGGAGTTCACAGCTCCATCATTGACCTTGTTGTTCTTGTTTTTTAGAAGTTATAAACTGGGTCGCAACAAAAATAGAGTAAGGTCAGGTCCAAAGGTGACAGAGATATGATTACAAATTGAAGGGAAAAGAAGAGATCGGTGTTTATTTTTTCAGTTTTGACCTTTGTAATTTGGATTTTCTTATAATAATGAAATGGTTAGTACTGAAATCACTGAAAAAAATTTCCCTATTGTGTGAATGGCACCTCAGGTTCTTACTGAAACAAAAAATTGTACGATCTTTTTTTTTTTTTAGATTTTTTTTTTTTATTCATTTGACACAGAGAGAGAGATTACAAGTAGGCAGAGAGGCAGGCAGAGAGAGAGGAGAGAGGAGGAAGCAGGCTCCCTGCTGAGCAGAAAGCCCGATGTGGGCCTCGATCCCAGAACCCTGGGATCATGACCTGAGCCGAAGGCAGCGGCTTTAACCCACTGAGCCACCCAGGCGCCCAATTGTACGATCTTTGTAGATCATGTAAGTTTTCTCAAAAATACAGCTCAGATATTATCAGAGAGAATGTATTTTCCTTTTTGTAACAACATTCAGGTAAATATGACTTGTCTGAAATGTATATAGGTACATAACACAATCAATTTTGTAAAATACTGATTAATGAACAATGTGAAAAAAACAATTGCAAGAGAAATGTTTATATATACCCTACATATTTCTATGTCAACTAGCATCAATCACTAATATATTCTCTCTTTTTAAGATTTTGCTTATTCATCTAAGAGAGAAAATGAGAGAGAGAGAGAGAGCACATGCGAGGGGGGAGGGTCAGCAGGAGAAACAGACTCCCTACTGAGCAGGGAGCCCAATGAAGGACTCTTTCATGGGACTCAAGGATCATGACCTGAGCAGAAGGCAGTCACACAACACACTGAGCCACCCAGGCATCCAATCACTAATATATTCTAACCTAGTCTTACTTTGAAAATTTTGGCTTTAATATGGGAATATATATACACATATATATGTATGTATACATTTATATTTATATTCATTTTAATATTTCACTTTAGTATTTCCTATCCTAGGAAAAGATGATTCCTCTGTCGTTCAGTTATTTTAAAAACTGAAGTTTTGTGGCCTACATAACTTTACATAAATACATTAAATTTGTGGGTGTATAGTCTTGCAATATAGTCACTATATTTTGGAGTCATGTCTATAGATTTCTTATAACACAATTATCCTAAGCTAAATCATAATTATTTTAATAAAAAACTTATGTACTTAACTATAATATTAATTAACAAAGTTAGAATTCTTTCTTATAAAGCAGATCAATGCCAAGCTTACTTAGGTAATATAAAGTAAAACATTGATCTGCTTAGATTATTTATATCAAAAATAAAATATTTTATGTTTTGATATAAATAAATCTAAATAGATTAATTTAGAGTAAAACAGAATTTTTGGTTTTGTAAGCTGCAAGTAATTAAAGTTAAAGGATAATATTATTTCACACAAAATATAGTCTCTTCGTTATATTTTATTTATATAGCCTAAATATGACAAGAAATTGATGGACATTTTCTAAGAAAATGTGTTTATATATCTATATATCTATATATATATATCTTTTTGTAACAATACAGAATAAAATAACTTTTATATACTTGAGTTTTAAATTCTAGGGCCCATATTTTTAACATAATTATTTCAATGGTATTTATTTTATTTTATTTTATTCTATTTTAGTCTCTAAATTATATACAAATTTGTGCAAAGTTTTAAAAGCTTTAACTCTGGGCGCCTGGGTGGCTCAGTGGGTTAAAGCCTCTGCTTTCGGCTCAGGTCATGATCTCAGCGTCCTGGGATCGAGGCCCACATCGGGCTCTCTGCTCAGCAGGGAGCCTGCTTCCTCCTCTCCTTGTCTCTCTGCCTGCCTCTCTGCCTACTTGTGATCTCTCTCTCTCTCTGTCAAATAAATAAATAAAATCTTTAAAAAAAATAAAATAAAAGCTTTAACTCTTGGAGAGCTACAAGATTGGTATTTCTGCACTGGAATACAAATTGACTGTGTGTCCCACAGATCATTTAAACACTGGTGTGGCTCTCCAGGGTGTGATGAGAGAATGGAGTAATTTCTGCTTATCCTTGTTCCACACTAAGGGATACATATTTTATTCTGGGTCCTGGTACACAAAAGGGGGAGCCCTACAAAGGCACCCACTTTGAATGGCAGAGGTAGACATATAGTATCTACACATATAAAATTACTTTACAAAAATGCATTGATCCAAAAAGTATCCTTATACATAAGAAGCAATGTAAATTGGTTAGAATTTATCTGATAAGTTTGGGGTATGCATGAATACTACTAGGATGAATGTAAAAACAGAACAAAACAAATACCAAACTAAAAATGTTGTATCAGATCCAATTTTAGTGCCCCTGGGACCTGCTTTCGTTTGGTCCAAATTGGCAAGGTCTCACTTGGACCCTGGGCTTTGGCAACTTGCTCAGTAGAGAGCTCTGACTGCACTACAGACCTTCTTTACCTCTCCAAAGAAAGTTCACAAACTGAAGGTTGCTCAAGGGGAGATGGGGGGAGGGAATAATTGGGTGATGGGCATTAAGGAGGACACATGGTGTGATGAGCACTGGGTGCTATATGCAACTGATGAATTTTTGAACACTACATCTGGGATTAATGATGTACTATATGTTGGCTAATTGAATTAAACAAAAGAGAAAGAGAGAAGAAAAAGAAAGAAAGAAAGAAAGAAAGAAAGAAAGAAAGAAAGAAAGAAAGTAAGTAAGTCCAGGCAATTCTCCTGTTTGCAGAAGATGGGAGGACATNGAGCACTGGGTGCTATATGCAACTGATGAATTTTTGAACACTACATCTGGGATTAATGATGTACTATATGTTGGCTAATTGAATTAAACAAAAGAGAAAGAGAGAAGAAAAAGAAAGAAAGAAAGAAAGAAAGAAAGAAAGAAAGAAAGAAAGAAAGTAAGTAAGTCCAGGCAATTCTCCTGTTTGCAGAAGATGGGAGGACATTTTTTTTTTCAATCAAGATGTGGATTTCAAAAATAAGTGCCATGAGATTGCAGCCCACAATTAAATATTAGTATTTAAGCTTCATTTCAGGCTCTCTTTTCCAGATTAGTCAGATTATAGAACATCTCTTTCTGGATAAGACTTTTATCACATTAAAAAAAAACTCACCAGGTATAACTTTGGTATGTAGATATAGCACATGATTTATATGAATTCATCTTAATGAAATATTTATTTTGTTTACATGTAGTTTNGACTTTATTTATTTTTTAAAAAGATTTTATTTATTTATTTGACACAGAGAGAGAGATTACAAGTAGGCAGAGAGGCAGGCTGAGAGACAGAGAGAGGAGGAAGCAGGCTCCCTGCTGAGCAGAGAGCCCGATGCGGGCCTCGATCCCAGGACGCTGAGATCATGACCTGAGCCGAAAGCAGAGGCTTTAACCCACTGAGCCACCCAGGCGCCCTATATGAATTCATCTTAATGAAATATTTATTTTGTTTACATGTAGTTTAGAAGGTAATTATTTCCCAAAGGTAAGAATTCATTTTGTTTAAATTTCTGTTTTTCTACCCCAATAATAACAGGGTAAATACAGTAATGCTATAATACTGTATTAAGAGCTAATTAGGTACCAAGATACTTTTCATTTAATTTGAGTCTTTATAACTACTCTGTGAATATATGTTTTTAAATTCCTTATATTTCCCCTGATGCTTCATTTATTATAATAAATGTTTATAATCTACTTAATGGTTTTGTGGTCTAGCCTCCAAGTGTCTGTGTGTGTAACTTTGTTAAGTCTGTTACATTATGGCATACTTTCACTGTAACAAAAATAATCGTCAAATTTTTACTCAACATAGTGAATATAATCTTGAAAATTGTAGGATATATTTTTATAATATGTTTCTGGCTGGATTGTAAAATGTTGGAGAAAAATTAGAGTAAACCATACATGAAAATTCCTGAGAGAATTTTCAGTACTTCAGGGAACACACCAGGCATTGTATTCCTGAATTCACAGGGTGAGTATCTCCAATGTATGATGATATCGTAGAAAGAACAATGTACTGAATGCTAATGACAACTTGTAGTATTCTCAGTAGTGGAGAAAGGGTTTAGGGAATATTCCCCTCATCTTTCAATTCCTTTATCTCATTATCTGTGCAATAAGAAATTTGGACAAGATCTTCTCTTGGGTCTACTCTAGTTACTCTAGTTACAAACTTCATAATATTAATGGAAAACAATATAAAAATAAGTCAATGCTTGTTCTAATGAATATTATTCCAAGTTACATTGAATAGTTTAAATGAATAATATTATACTAAAGAGACCCCAGAAGACATTAGTGACAAAAAGGGAGAGGGAAAATACCATGGTGAAATTATAAAACAATTTTTTTCCATTACTATTCAAAGTCTTCAGTTACTATTTCCCATTTGATTGGACTTCTTATAGGTCATTACAAATGTCTCTTTTTTGTATGTTTGTATTGCTTTAATACTAAAAATCTTTTTTTTTTTTAAGATTTTATTTATTTATTTCACAGAGGGAGAGAGATCACAAGGAGGCAGAGAGGCAGGCAGAGAGAGAGGAAGAAGCAGGCTCCCCGCCGAGCAGAGAGCCCGATGCGGGCCTCGATCCCAGGACCCTGAGATCATGACCTGAGCCGAAAGCAGAGGCTTTAACCCACTGAGCCACCCAGGCTCCCAATACTAAAAATCTTGCAAAAAATTATAGCAAATAAGCCAATGAATTTGAGTGGTTCTAAAATATGTGCTTTGATAATTCTGCATGTTGTTGCTTGTATAACTTTCTCTGACAATGATTATTAGTAGACTGGAATGATCTGGAAGACCAGCACTGGCTCTATAGAGTAATTAAACTGATTTTACTTAGTGTTGTAGTTTTCTTGGAGTTGTTACAAAGGAAGGGCAATTCACTCTCTGTCCTCTAATTCAGGCCAATTCATAAGTTAAATATATATTTTGGGGAGAAAAATTATTAAAAATAAAGTAGGCTAAGTCTGCAGTGTTAACTGATTTCCTTGTTGAAAACAACTGAAGGTAGATTATAGGGAAAGCCCCAGAAAATGTGAAAATTTATGTTAGGAGCCATATATATATAATCAGTAAATAGGTGTTAGTCTCTATAATTCTAAATCCTTAGTAATTTTTTGAGAAAATCAGGAATAAATGGATTTTTATAATAACAATATAAACATTTTAGTTGTCCTTTGACACATCTGGCACAGTCCTATACCTCATATGTTTAAAACATGTTTAAAGATATAAATATTTCTTAAGGGCTAGTGATATAAGAAAGGTCTGTATCACCCCTAAGTGTTTCTTCTATTTAATGGTTTTATAAATATATTTACTTAAAGCTCTTTTTAAGCAAGGCATATTACTTGTCATAACAGCTGTATCTGAAAGTGTCTGTATAGCATTTATTTTTGTTTAGAATAATATTATCTGTAAGTCACTAAAAGCCTTAAGATCAATGGACTTATAGATCAGAATTTCTGGTTTCATGATCCAGCCATGCTAATGACAAGCTCTGTGATCTTGGACAAGAATATCTCTTCATTGCGTTTTCACATTTCCCCAGTAAGCATGGTGGTGAACATGATGTCCAAGTAACATTTGAGTTTAAAAATTCCATGTCAATAAGAGAAAGCAGAGCCACCTGCTCTCTAAAGCAAACCATTCCAGTCTCATTTTCATGTGAAGTGACTTCTTCCACATCACCAAGAGGAAGCCTACCGTTTTTCATTCTTGATTTAATGGATGGGTCACATTTGACCAACAAAACCACAGGAGACAAGGTTGCAATATTGTACATTAAAGCCACCTGAGGACACTATCGTTATAAGCAATGGTTTATTTTGATAACCTTTTAAGAGGAAAATTTAAGCAAAAGAGAACAAAGAATAGGGTGTTGTTGTTGTTTTTAAGATTTTATTTATCTACTTGACAGAGAGAGACACAGCTGAGAGGGAACACAACCATGAGATCACTATAGAAAGAGATACTAAAGGTCAGGTTGCTACATATACAATTATTCTTGGTTTTCTGAGAACTTTAATATTTTTTTTTGCAGATCTACTTTATCTCATTTTTTTACTGAATATATATTTTTTAAAAATACATTTCTTACTAAAATGTAAAAAGTAGACATCAACCAAATACAATTTTTAAAATATCATGTGACATACAGCAAATCTGACAGAATATTATTTACAGGGGTGCCTGGGTGGTTCAGTGGGTTAAACGTCTGCCTTCAGCTCAGGTCATGATCCTGGAGTTCTAGAATTGAGCCCTGTGTCAGGCTCTCTGCTCAGCAGGGAGACTGCTTCTCCTTCTGTCTACCACCCTGCTTACTTGCGTTCTCTCGCTCTGTCAAATAAATAAAATCTTTAAAAATATATATTATTTATAAAACAAAACAAAGCAAACAATGACCTTTTACTCCATTATGGCAACAATGCTGCTAAGATCTCACTGAAGTTTTTTAAATGACCGAATGATGTCAAATAGTATTTCTGTAAATTTAGGAGACCATTTAATATTCAGCTAACAAACAAAATTTCAAAAGCTATTCCTCAGGATAGTAGGATAATGGAGAACTAGATGTGAACCTTGAAAGGACTAATATCTACAATATCTGTCATTTTGTTCAGCTTCATTTTATCTACTTGGTGTGACTGTCTACAAGCTTCCTTCCTTCCTCAAAGAGCTTAAGAAATTTCTAGGGGCAGGAAAAACCTTCATCAAACTATATACACATTTTTAAATTTCATGAAAAAAATCAATGTTAAAAATTTACTTACTCAACTTTGAAAACTTGTTGAATTTTCAATCAAATTTCAGCACTTAACAGGTAATTTATAAAAAAACACCAGGTGGTTTTTAAGCATTTCCCCAAATTAATATCAAAAGAAGTTTCTAAAGAAAGTTATTTTTCCTACTGTATACCTCATTGGGAGAGAAACATAACATTACTTTTTTGTTCTTAGAACCTCAAAGTTTGAGGATCATATTAGTAATTAACAATGAAAGTGTCTTGAAAAGGACAAGCAAGAAGATAGCTTCTTTCCAAAAAGGCACAACTTGGTCAAATTAGTATATACAATTATTATTTTTTTAAATTTTTCAGATATAATGCATTAAAGCCTTCTAATTGAGGGAATATATTTAGCATATTTTACATTCTAAAACTATTTTGCTTAAATAATTTTTTCTTTAAGTAGTTAAAATAAAGCCTTTCAGTTAAAGACGGTAGATTTTTCACAGGTATTTTCCTTAATGCCTTCTCAATTAGCAACAAAAACACAATAAAAATATCTGAAAGGGGGGAAGCACACATCTCACAAGGACAAAGGAAATAGAAAAATGGCAGGTTGGCTTTCTTCTTGAAAGTGGACAAGCCAACAGATCAGTGATAATGGACTTGGACAAGAATGCAAAGATAAACAATAACAACAACAATGACAACAGGAAACTTAGCTGTCTTCTGGGTATCCTGCAGAACTTAACGAGAGGCCCAGATTCTCGTGACACTAGCACCCCTCAACATGGCTCCAAAATTTATGTATTTATTTAATTATTAAGGATTTTATTTATTTATTTGACAGGGAGAGATCACAAGTAGTCAGAGAGGAAGACAGAGGGAGAGGGGGAAGCAGGCTCCCCACCGAGCAGGGAGCCCAATGTGGGGCTCGATCCCGGAACCCTGAGATCATGACCCGAGCCAAAGGCAGATGCTTAACCATCTGAGCCACCCAGGTGCCCCAAAATGGCTCCAAGATTTAAAAAAGGACGAAGGTTTGAAAGATACAGATAGACTTCTAGAGAATTCCCCACCAAAGGAAACACAGTGTTAAGGTAGTCAGGCTCAGCTGAGGTGGGAGCACTCATATGGAAAACAGAAGGACTAGAAGAAATATATTAATTGAACGATGTGGCAGTTCTCGCATTCCTATTCTGCCATGACCCTAGCTCTTACATTTAAACCGTCACCCCTTATTAAGAAGAATGATAGATTTCTCTCTAAAGAAAAGCTACAGGACCAAGAAAAGACATCTAAATAATGACATTTGATTGTTCCCCAAAGGAAAACCCAGTAATATCACCCTTAGATTAAAGACACTGTAGTAAGTCTTACTGTGCAAGTAGAAGTATACAGTAGTCTTGTTTAGTTTCTCACTTTTTATCATGAACTAGTTGGTAGTTAAGATCACCAGAAATTAGAGAAACATATAGGCTATAAAAGAAAATAAAATTAAGCTAAATCATAAGTGAATTGTAACAGATAGAACAAAGGAAAAGCAGGAAATAAAATAAGTATCTTCAGACCCATGCGTCTGGAACAGTATGACATAACAGAAAACACACAAACACACACACACACATACACACACACACACACAATTGATTTAGGTGGAAATGGTAGATACGATGTTTGAATTATTTCAAAACAGATATTTAAAATGACATTTTCCCTAAAATATAGACATTACTAGGTACCCCCATAACTCAATAAAGTTTTTAAAGTTATAAGTAGAAACAAATGCACAATGTACCTAAAACTTTCTAATCAATTACGTTCTAGAAAATTAATTCATGGGCGCCTGGGTGGCTCAGTGGGTTAAAGCTTCTGCCTTTGGCTCAGGTCATGATCTCAGGGTCCTGGGATCGAGGCCCACATCGGGCTCCCTGCTCAGCGGGGAGCCTGCTTCCTCCTGTCTCTCTCTGCCTGCCTCTACCTACTTTTGATCTCTCTCTCTCTCTGTCAAATAAATGAATAAAATCTTTTTAAAAAATTTAAAAAAAGTAATTCACTCACTATTATTTGGTATATCACCCAACACATATTTGAAATTATGTTCTTAAAATCATACATTTGGTTTTATTAAGAGATTATTATGGAGCTAGAACTCTATAAACTCAAAAATGAAAAACATCAGGGAATTAAATAACAATCACAATAGTACTATGGGATTAAAATTTAAAAAAGATCAACCTTAGAGCATGAATTATACATTAAGCAGTTTTGTTTGGTTGGAGTTATGCAAAAAATTACATTAATGTATCATCAGCTGCAAATAGTGTGATTTGCTTTGCCAAAGAAAATAATGGAAGTTCTAAGTTGATTTATTTAAATTCTGCACTTGAATCATAATAGAAGTATAGAGCATAAACTAACTCCAAAAAGTTTTTAAGCTCCTATAATCTTTTTTTTTTTTAAAGATTTTATTTATTTGTCAGAGAGAGATCACAAGTAGGCAGAGAAGCAGACGGAGAGAGAGGAGGAAGCAGGCTCTCTGCTGAGCAGAGAGCCCCATGTGGGCCTTGATCCCAGGACCCTGAGATCATGACTTGAGCCGAAGGCAGAGGCTTTAACCCACTGAGTCACCCAGGCGTCCTAAGCTCCTATACTCTTAAGTTATATATTGGTATATTTCAATTTAGTGAGAAATGTTAGCTATATTAATAAACAACAAAGCCAATTTACATTTATGCAAGCAAATCTTTTCTCTTTTCAATAATAGCTTAAAATTGCCTTTTTGGAAAACGCCATAAAATATAATTATTATTAAACAAAATTAGAAGGATTAGTTAGTAGAGAATATAAATCAGCAATTTTATTAGAGCATGAAATTAAGTACCTCATATGTGAGATGGAAGTCCCAAGAGTTTAAAGATGATCCTATTGATATATAAGTTCATTCTAATATAAGTGATTAGTAGTTGCATTTTTATAAATGGATAGAAGAATCTGGTAGTGTTAAGTGCACACACCAAATAATTCTATTAAAGTTTTTAAATGGCCTGAGCTTATATTCATTTAACAGCTCAATTACATATTCTCATTCATATAAAACACCCAGGCTGAATTTTCATAACCAGGAGAAATGAGGGATTGAGATAATTATCCCAATAACTTAGACTAAAAGTCACACTTGGGGTTCCAAGGAATTGGAATACAGGAAAAATTTATACTTTGATTCAGAGAAGTAATATTCTATACTAATTTCCAAGTTAAAATTATCAACTCTTTTGGCTCGGATGTTTCTTCAAAAACCTCAGGAGAGGGAAGGAGAAAAGTCATCTTTGGAGCAGGCATGTCTGGGGGAATGGCCAAATATTAAGTGATTTGAATATGCTCTCTAGTCCTGTGTTACACTTAAGGACGATATATTTTATTCTTTCTGTTAAAAAAAAAAAGCTAGTAATAATATGGCTCACCAAGATGTCAGATATCCTATAAAAGAACCATGCATAAATTCTAGAAAATTCAGAAGAAAAATCGGAGGTCTCTATACTGAAGAGAATAAATCAGATGTAGACATGGATTTGAATTTTTATATCCAAACGCAGTTTTCTTAGAAAATGATCTTTTCACACTTCAAAGTAAGTTAAAAAAAAACTTTCTGTAATCTTCCTAAATATTGTTGTTTTGGCATTCGTAAGTCAGATACTCCACTATTGCCAAATGGGGAGGAGAAATTTCCAAATGAGAAATTAGCATAGAATATTATTTCTCTGAATCAAAATATAACAGAAGATGGAGGAAGACGGAGGGGAAGCAAAGGAGGAGCATTACAGGAAGAAGGAGAAAAAGATGGATGCGGAGAAGAGAGAAAAATAAAAAGTGATTTGCTTCTGAGGTGATATAAAGCCTTTCTATTATCGGAATAGATTTATAGTCATTGTAATACAAGCATCAGTTCATAGCTTCTCAACTTGACGTATTTGAGTAATTGTTTCTAAATAGCTAGTTGAGTTAACTTTTTCAGTAGTGGCAATAAGCTTTTTAGGTTGTTTTTTTTCTTTTTTACAATTAATAAGTCAGAAGACTTTTCTTAGGATTTCAATTTCTGGAAATTCTGTTTCAAAAAAATATAAATCAGAAGGTTTCAAGGCACATGCCTAAACAGGATCAAAGATTATTACAAAATATAAAAGTCAATTATCTCTTTAACCAAAGTGGACATATCTATAGAAGCTTAGGTTACTTTTTTTTTCTTGACAATTATGTCTATATAAGTCAGAAAAGATTCCCAAGTACAAGAGATCATTTAAATTACAGAGTTAAGAGCTGACAAAGTCTTAATTAAAACTATTCTCTCTAAACTAGTTTTGGGCATTGAGTATCATTCTAACTCTTTGAGAGTTAGACAAAACTCTCTGGGTATGAGAGTTTGTTAGACAAACAAAGACAGAAATATGTGACTTTTTAAAATCAGACTTTCATTGTCAAATCTCAAGTTATAAAGGAAAAAAATCTGAATGCTTATATACTAAACTTGATAAACGAAAAATTAATCATTACATTTCAAATTTCAATAAAATCACTAAATCTATTTGTGTTACTTGGATCTTTAAAAGAATTATTTGGCTAACCATGTATTACACTGGATGGACAACCTATTATTCTATTCACAGATGTTTTATAAATATATTCTTTCAAAATTTAAGCCTCATTCAAGTCTGCTTAATTTACTTGCTTGATTGTGATTTATAGTTTTCAGAGATTAAGAGAACATCGAAACATTGTTCAAAATTGAACATCAGAGATATTGGAGTCAGTGAAAAAGCTTGACAAATCTCAGCCGAAACCAGTGTAGGAAATTACATATGTTTTAGGCAACAGTATTTCTCCATTTTAAATGAGAACTTTTGTCAAGCAATTCAAATGTTGAAAATATAACACGAAGTATGTCAATTGGCTCACCACACTTTCATTGAAATACAGTGGGGTGTTTTTTCATCTTTTTGTTTATTATTTTTTATGAGTCATACCAAAACAAAACAAAAATCTAACCATTTATAGATATTTCAAATAAATTGAAGTCCATCATCACTGTCTGAACCTGTCTCCTATGCCCAAAACTGATTTCTAATCTCATTCCCTAAAATTCCTTTCCACCATTTATTTTTCTGGTTAAGTAACAGCATCATTCTTAATATATAGTGATATTTCCTTATTTATCAATATTGCACAATGTCTATTGATGCTCCACTTTAAAGGTCAAGGAAATTACTTCACATATTCCATTTGCCTGGAAATTTTACTGTATCTTCTCACAGGGCTGGCTCACTATCATTCTTAAGATCTCTGGTAAGAGATCAGCCTCTGCTACAATCGCTAAAGCAATTTCCCCATTTACACTGTTTCGCTTGCCTGTCTCTAGACTACTTAGCGCCCAGCACAGACATCATAAGTGTAATTTCATTAATTTGTTAAATGACTCATGCTCCAATTAAAATGAAGTTTTTTTTTAAACAAGTTTCCTGCTTCCCTTATTCACTATTGTCCCCAACACCCAGTAGAGTGTCTGCCACCTAGAAACAGTCAATAAATATTTATTAAATAAATTATTAGCTTTCAGAATTTTTCCAATAAAATTCCATTACTTTTATTTTTATTGTTTGATGTCACATATTAAAAGCATATATGTACAATTGAAAATGATAAATATCTGAGTAGACATGACTACACTCAAGAAAATAGCCCTACAAACTTTAAAGTCTTTTACATGATCCTTTCAAACCAAATCCCTTCTGCCCAGATGGGATCACCTTTCTACTCTATATGCTGTTAATTACTCTCTTGCTTCTCTTTGTAGTTTTTGCTTGCTTGTTTGCTTAATTTTTCCCTTCTTGTAAACTCCATATGAATGGAACATATTTCATAGATTTGCTTACAACTTGACTTTTTCCCCAACAATATAATATATTCATCCCAACATATGTTCTGTATTCTGTCCTTTTTCATCATTGCTTAGAATCCATTCTATAAATATATTTTAATCTAATGACCATTCTATCAGTGATAAATATTGAAGTTTTGTTATTTTTTTTAAATTACAAAACCTGTGATTTTGAACATCTTGTTGCCTTATACATATGTGAACAAATCAATCTGGGGTTCATACCTAGAAGCTTAAGTTCTGTGAATGTTTTGTGTATGTCTATATTCATGTTTAGAGTGTACGTGGGCTGTATAAAACGAAAATAATACTCACTTTACTTTGGTACTAACTATATATTTAATTACAGAAAAATTACAAGGAAACCTGGGAAAAGTGTAATTCAAATAACATTATTCCCTGACGCAAAGTAAATGAAAATACTATTTTTACTATATTTTTAAAAATTTGGAATGTTTTAATGAAAAATACATTAGGAAATACTGAAAGAAACTATGACAAATGCATAACTAAATATAAAAAGGGAATTGCAATGTTGAAAAATGTTATGATTTAGTCTTTCACATCTTCACTATACTGTTTGTATCAGATGTGACTTTTTGGTGCCACCTTTACTGCTTGCTCAGTTAAAGGAGTATAAATACACATGGTGGACATATATATTTAGAAGGAAGCGTAATAGCATCAAAGATCAAATTTTGCTTCAAAAGTAAGGAATGTTGGTATGAAAAGGATGAAGGAACAGTTAATAACTACAAAATCACTTTCATGAAGTAACATGTTTTCTTACATATCTACACAAAAATGTAATAAATTGTACTGAAATCATCCAAGAATTTAAATTTGTTAAATTTAGCATTTGAATTTTACTTCTATAACCCAAGACTCTTATGTTCCTCTGTAAATGAATCAAAATGAAAAGGGAAGATTTTCAAGAAATGTATTTATGCTTTTTCAGATAAGCATTAGTGCTGATATTTGGTGCTAAATGTATCACATACAGATTTAAGCTGTTGAATGCATCAAATATGTTCAAATTTTCTTCCCAAGCACTTTATTTTTCTGAGCTATGTTAGAAGTGCATGTTATATTTTGTTAAAAAGCAAATTTGCATTTTAGTCTATTTATTTCTAAAATGTGTAAGTTGTGGGTTTACCTTTAAGGAGTCAGTATGTCTGATGCTTGCTTGGAATCTTCTCTGCCTAGGAAACTCCAAAAAAATTGAGAAGCCCATATTGCTTTGTTGCAATAGCAGTTGCTCTTAGAAAAGTCTGATTTCTTTCGTTCTCTTAGTGAATGCCTCATGGTGGGTACTCTAGGAAGGGACAAACCAGAATTTGTGCCTGAAGACATTTATTAAGATCAACACCTGTGAATAGCAGGATTGGTGAAGGGGGAATCAGAGCTGTGAAAAATGCACAGGCCACAAACACAGGCCATGGATCGAGATTTGCATATGATAATTATCCCCCATGAGGCCAAACAGGCCTTTATGGTCCCAGATAAGTTGTATCCTGGGAAGGATGTGACTTTGGGGAAGAAGGAGCCCTGCGACTTTGGAAGATCTTGAACTGATTGAGGGTGGGTTGGAGGTGTCTACTCACTGGGCTCTCCAGAACCATGGAATATATTTTCCTTGAAGAGGGAACAAACTGATTGTACAAAAAAATCCGAAGACATCTATAATTTATAGAACTTTTAGAATTAAAAGGTGAATTTACAATTAGGATATTAGCTCAAGTTTAGCTTGATATGTAAATCAAATTTATTTCCATACACAAGCAATATTTGGACAATAAAATTTTGGAAGCAAGATACCACTCTCAAATGTATGAAAGGTTTATAAATGAATCTAAAAAATGGGTAAAATGTCTATTTATAAAAATGTAAATGGGATAAATTAAATATATAAATAAATTAAGCAGTGTAATAGTAATGGGTTGGAAACATTTTATAGACATCAATTATTTTGAACAGAGTCATAGACTCAATACAATCTGCCAAAATTCCACCAGAATTAATTACAAATAAATTATAAAATTTCTAAGAAATTAAAAAGGATCAAGAAAAACCAAGACCATTTTAAGAAGAACAAAGTGGAGGATGTATTCTACTAGCTAACAAAGTTCATTATAATCTATAGCAAATAAAGAAATGTGGTATTGGCACAAAGGCAAGAGAAAATAATGGAATAATGGAATAGAAGAGAATCTCAAGGAAAAGACATAGGTATAAATGGCACAAATTTATAGTAAAGTAGAAATGTAGGTACGGGATAATTTCTTAAATTAAGAACCTTGGGTCTGGGCGCCTGGGTGGCTCAGTAGGTTAAAGCCTCTGCTTTCGGCTCAGGTCATGATCTCAGGGTCCTGGGATCGAGGCCCGCATCGGGCTG
>LNAC01000003.1:2602985-2713608 GCA_002007465.1 Ailurus styani | reverse complement strand
AAAAAAAAAACTTAAAAATAAAAAAAAAAAAAAAAAAAAAAGAACCTTGGGTCAGTAGAGTAATGGCAACCCTGCTTCCCCCTAATGATCAGGGTCAATTACTCCTGACAATATGTTGGCTCCTTCCCTTACCTGTTGATCTCTGCCAATGCAGTATATAATAGGATTTATGGATCCCATGATCATATCCCTACTGTTACATTACCTTTGCTGTGAGAATAGAAGTGCTGAAAGAATGGTTTTGCAGGATCACTAAATTTTCAGTAAATTATTTTTTAGTAGTAGGGGCCAAGGCCTTGCACAGAGGAAAGGCAAAACCATATTATAATAATGAAAAATCAGCACTGCTTTCAGATTGGGAGTAACAATGTAATCAAATTTTCCTTGAATATAGCTAGGAGTTCTCCTTAAAAAATGGTGCCATAGCAAAGGTTCCATTTGTCTCTGTTTCTTGGAGATTTGTTATTCCAGTAGCAGCATCAGCTAAATTAGCTTGCATGAATAAGAGGTTATGCTTTTTGAAATATGGATAGACCCTATTTTGATACTTCATCTACTCTGTGTATGTACCTTGGGCTATGGGGTAGCCAACGGCAGCATGGCTAAATATAACTTGCCAAGTCATTGTTTCTATGTGGTTGTTTAGTGACTAATCTTTCTGTGGTAGGTGTTCACTGGTTGAGTTAAAATGCAATACAAAGATCTTTGTAAGTTGTTCTGACTCACATAGATCCTCTCACGTGTTACCTCCACAAATCTAAATACCTAACATTCCAAATATTTCCATTCAAGTTTTTCACCAATCATGTAAGTCATTTCTCACTATCCACAGGTTTATTTATTCTTCTCTTGGGCCACTTGTATTTCTACACAAATTCGATAACCAGGTGTGCTGCCTGAATCTCTGGTCTCTGGGAGGATTTTCCCAGATTTCAAACTATGAATCAGAGGTGCAGGGGTTTATTGCAGAGTTCTCTTAATAACTACTGTCAGGAGGGTCAGAGAAGTAGAACTGGAAGAACAGAAATGTTGAACTAAGGTGCAGTGACAAAAAGGATCCAGATAATCCTGCAGAAATAATTAAAATTGTGATGTGACTTCAGAATGTTCCCTATTGGGCAAATGGACCTGGAATTTTTAATTATAAATGGGTTTCTAAACGTCTGTAGACATCCCCCATGAGGGAGCACAGTGTGAAGGTGGCATCTCCCTTGTGCAGACTGCATTTCCCTGTGAGCTGTCAGCATTAAACACTCCCAGGGCCTGGGAATAGAGGGTCTATCCAGGAGGAAGGATATGGGAATCACAGCACATAACCCACATTAGGAGGAACACTTCTGTAAATAAGGATAATGTGAAAGGCCACCATGCAAATGGGAATAGGCCTGAAGACTGCTGACTTCTTGAAATACTCTTTCTGTAATTAAATGAAGGAATGAACAAGAAGGCACTTTCGGTATTACAAGCATCACATCAAGATAATATAATATTATTATGAAAATAACACCTTCGGGGCAACATCTGTCTTTATTTAACTGATGTACTATTAAAAAGAAGCCTTTGTCAGCAGGCATGTGAGTCAGTTAAATAATTTAAAGCTTTGATAGTGACTTATACAAATGTGAGAAAGAGGAAGTACCTTCTTTGCCTGATTGAAATGTGTCAATCCTCTTTTAAGATTTTTAACGAACTAGATATAAACAAACGTTTCATGTTCCCCACAAAATCTACCAGTGATTCAGAATGACTTCAAATTTTTAGGACATCTTATATCAGTAGGTTACATTATTACAATTAGTTAACTGGCATAAGTGTGTTATTAACCGAAGTCCCTACTTTATTCACATTTCCTTAGTTATCACCTAATTTTGTCTTGCAGTTCTAGAATCCCATTCATGATGCCTCGTTACACTGAATCACCATGGTCTTTAAGCTCCTGTTGGCTGTGACAATTTCTCAGACTTGTTTACGATGACCTTAACAGTTTTGAAGCGTACCATTTACTTTGTAGAATGCCCCTCAATTAAGAATTTTCTGATGTTTTTCTCAAGAATAGTCCAGGGTTATGTGTTTTTAGTAAGAAGTTGATAAAGGAAAAGTGCCATTTCCATGATATCATATCAAGGGTACATATCATCAGCCTTAATTGTTATTGCTGATATGATCCTTGACCACTTGACTGAAGGACTGTTTTTTGTTTCTCTGCTAGAAACGTACTCTTTCTGCCACCGCTTTCTGTGCTGCACTCTTCAAAAGAAAGTCTCTGTGTGCAGCCCACATGTCCGGGATGGAAGTTATGCTCCCCCTTCTCAAGCACAGAGTGTCTATTTTAATTATTTGAAATTATTTCTCACCAGACATTTGTCCTTCTTCCCTCCCTCCCTTTCTTTCTCCCTCCCTCCCTCCCTCCTTCTTTCCTTCCTTCCTTCATTCCTTCCTTCCTTCCTTCCTTCCTTCCTTCCTTCCTTTCTTCCCTCCTTCCTTCCCTATCCAGACATCTATTTATATCTGTATGGAAACATTCATATTTTTTTTCACCTTGAGGTATAATCCAATGCTACATTGTTTATTCCTGCTTGAATTGTTACAGATTTCACCATAGAAGTCTTTCTTTTGGCTCCTGTGTCTCTTAGACATACATCTATCATTAAGTGTACGTTGGGTTTTTTTTAGCATTTTTAGTTTCTGGCACTACAAGACACAGCAGGCTTATTTTGTATAACTCCTGCCTCACTCTTAGAATCAGGCATTTTTTTCCAAAGGAGCCTGGCTTCTTTTACTAGAGACTGAGACTGGTATTAGAAATCAAGGTCTCATTTCTAAGTTTACTCACTCCTATTGGAGTACTGTTGCTTCTACACCTTGTCAACTGAAAGACGAAGGAATTCCGAGTGAGCACTAAATTGTGCATATATATCTGTAAGTACTTAAATAAGTAAATAAATCTACTGCTCCGTGAGTGGATACAAATATATCTAACTACAGTTTATTACTACACGGATTATCCTTGCCTCCTCTCCTATGTATCTGTAAGCTTCCACTCCAACTGTGAGAAACCTAAGTAGCACCATCTATCATTCCTTTGCTGAATTGTTCACTTCCACTTTCCACATGTATTGGTATCAGAATTATTAACCTAAATCCTCACAGGCACAGCTTTAATAACTAGAATATAATGATTATGTACAGTTTATCTTTAGCTTAACAGATTTTCCTCATTTCCAGTTATTTAGGTCGGCTTCCTTCTTCCCCACTTTTAATCAGACTGTACACTCATTTGTAACACAGTTTGACGATATTCTCCATTCCACCTCCAGGAACCCTGGTATCTTAAATTATTATTATTATTTTATTATAATGTGAATATGTAATATAAACTTTTTTGTGCTGTAAAATTCTATGAGCTTTGCAAATACACAGTGCCATGAATCCACCATTACAGTATCATACAGAATAGTTTTATCACCCTGAAAATTCCTCCATGCTTCTCCTAAATCCTCCCTCCTCACCTGAAACCCTGGCAACTGCTGATTTTTATACTATCTCTATAGCTTTGTCTTTTCCCAAATTTTTTATAATTGGAGTCATACATTATGTAGCCTATTCAGTCTGGTTTTTTTTTCACTTAGCAATATGCATTAAAGAGTCATCCATATCTTTCTGTGGCTTGATACTTCATTTAACTGTTGAATAATAGCCCACTGTGTGGATGTACCACAATTTCTTTATCCTTTCACCAATTGAAGAAAATCTTGGTTGCTTCCAGTTTGGGGCTATTATGAATAAAACCGTAAACATTCACACGCTGGTTTTTGTGTGGAGATTAGTTTTCAGATCGTTAGGTAGATACTTAGAAGCACAATTGCTGTGTTGTAAGGTAAGACTATTTTCAAGAAAATGCCAAAATGGCTCACAGGGTGGCCTGCCATCTTTCATTCCCCACAAACACTGAATGAGAGCTCCTGTCGTTCTGCATCCTTGGCAGCAATTGCTGTTGTTGCTGTTGTCAGGCATTTGGATGTTGGTCATTCTACTACTTGCATAGTCATATTCCATTGTTGTTTTAATTAGCGATACCCTAATGATTAATGACATTGACCATGTACCTAGTTGCCATTAGTATATATTCATCAACGAGAGGTATATTCAGATTTTTGCCTATATTTTAATTGGATTGTGTATTAGTTTGCCAGGGTGATGATAACCATGTACTCCAGATTGAGTAGCTTAAACAATAGAAATTTATTTCTTCGTGGTTCTGGAAGCTAGAAGTCCAATTATCACGGTGCCGGAAGGGTTGGTGTCATTCTGAGGTTTCTCTCCTTGACTTGCAGATGGCCATCTCTTCTGTGTGTCCTCACATAGTCTTTCCGATGTGTGTGCCTTTGTCCTAATTTCCTTTTCTTATAACTACATCTGTCATATTGGATCAGATCACCTAAGTGAACTCATTTTAACTTAATTACTTCTTTAAAGACCCTAGCTCCAGGTACAGTGACAATCTGAGGTACTGGGAGTTAGGATTTCAATAGATGAAGTTCAGGGGAGTCCTGTGTAGATTATCTATTTCTCCTGTGTGAGATTTGATAGTTTTTATTTTTTTATGTAATTAGTCCATTTCATCTAAGTTATCAAATTTATGGGCATAGAGTTGCTCATAGTATACCTTTATTGTCTTTTTAATGTCCATGGGATCAGTACTCATGACTATTTCTGATACTGATGATTTGTATCCGCTTGTTTCTTCCCCACCCTTCCTCCTCCTCCTCCTCCTCCTTTCTCCTCCTCATTCTCTTCTTCCTCCCTCCTTCCCCCTCCCTATTCCTTTCCGTTCTTCCTCTTTCTCATAACTCTCACTGGTTTGGTTAGCTGGTCTAGTATTTTATCCATTTTCATGATCATTTTATGGAACTAGCTTTTGATTTCATTTATTTTCTCTATTTTTTTTTAATTTTGTCAAGCCTTTGAATGTTTCTCACGTCGCCTTGTCATCCAGATCTGCAGTCGTCTGCTTTCATGTTTTTTTTTTAATTTTATTTATTTGGCAGAGAGAGAGAGATTACAAGTAGGCAGAGAGGCAGGCAGAGGGAGAGGAGGAGGCAGGCTCCCTGCTGAGCAGAGAGCCTGATGTGGGGCTCGATCCCAGGACCCTGAGATCATGACCTGAGCTGAAGGCAGAGGCTTAATCCACTGAGCCACCCAGGCGCCCCCATTTATTTTCTCTATTGATTTCAGTTTCAGATTTAATTCATTTCTGCTCTGATTTTTTATTTCTCCTCCTTCTTTTGAGCTTAAATTGTTCTTCTTCTAATTTTCTTTCTTTACAACCTTTTAGAGATTTATTTATCTATTTATTTATTTATTTATTTATTTATTTATTTATTTATTTATTTATTTTAGAGAGAAGAAAGGGAAGGGGCAGAGGAAGAGGGTGAGAGAGTCCTCAACCAGACTCTCGGCTGAGTGCAGAGTCCCATATGGGGCTCAATCCCAGGACCCTCAGATCATGACGAGCTGAAATCAAGAGCCAGAGCTTAACCAACTGACTATCCAGGCACCCCATCTTTTTCTAACTTCCTAACATGGAAGATAAGTTTATTGATTTTCAATTTTTTCCCAATATATAAATTTAATACTATAAAGTTCCACTTCAACACTGCTTTTGCTGCATTTCACAAATTTTGATTTGTTTTATTTTCATTTTAACTCTAAATAAATTTATTTTTTTAAATTGAGCTCTATTCATAGAGTGGACTATGTGGGACTTAAACTCATGACCCTGAGATCAAAACCTGAGCCAAAATGAAGAATAGGATGCTTAACTGACTGAGCCACCCAAGTGCCCTTACATAAGTTTAATTTTTATTGAGGCTTCTTTGTTCATCAATTCATTATTTATTTATTTGTTACTTTATTTTTAAAGATGTTATTTATTTATTTGACAGAAAGAGATACAGTGAAAGAGGGAAAACCAGCAGGGGGAGTGGGAGAGGAAGAAGCAGGCTTTCCTGCAGAGCAGGGAGCCCAATGCAGGGCTTAATCCCAGGACCCTGGGATCATGACCTGAGACGAAGGCAGATGCTTAAGGACTGAGCCACCCAGGCGCCCCTCAATTTATTATTTAGAAATGAATCGTTTACTTTCCAAATATTTGGGTATATTCCATCTCTCTATTATTAAACTGTAGCTTAACTCTATTGTGTACTCAGAAATACTTTGTATGATTTCACTTTATCTAAATTTGTTTAGATGTTTTATGATGCAGAATTTGGTCTATCATTAGACCAAGCTCCATTGGAGCTTAAGAAGAATGTATATTCTGCTACTATAAGATGGAATAGTTTGGAAATATCAAGCAAATCAAGTTGACTGACAGTACTGCTCAGATCAACCATACCTGATCGATTATCTGTCTGATTGGCCTATCAATTACTGAAAGGAAGGTATTGAAGTCTTCAACTACAATTGTGAATTTCTCTATTAGTTCTTCAGTTCTATCAGTTTTGTCCCAAATAATTTGGAACACACTTGTTAGGTACATACATATTTAAAATTATTACGCTTTCTTGGAGAATTGATGCCTCTATAGTCATCTTCTTTTTCTGAAGTCTGATTTATCTATAATTAATACAACTACCCCAGCTTTCTTTTGATTTGTGTCACACATCTTTCTCAAATTCTTAACTTTAAATACATCTGAGCTTTTTATTAACTGTGGGCTTCTTGTAGACAATCCAGAGATGAGTCTTCTGCTTTTTAATCCACTCCGACAAATTATGCCTTTGAATTGATTTAAACCATTCTTTTATTTGTTTGTTTTTGCTTAAGACAACAGAAGTTTATTCTGTCACAGTTCTGGGGCCTAGAAGAATAAAATCAGGATTTTATCAGGGCAGAGATTCTTCTGAGATTCTGGAAGGAATCTTCCCTTATCTTTTCCTTCCCATGGTGGCCTTCAACCCTTGATGTTCCTTGGCTTGCAGCTTCATCACTTCTATCTCTGCTTCTGTTGTCACATGGTATTTTCTGCTTCTCATAAAGATGCCGATCATATTGGACTGAGATTTACCTACCTTCCAAATAAAGTTACTGGGCGCCTGGGTGGCTCAGTGGGCTAAAGTCTCTGCTTTCGGCTCAGGTCATGATCTCAGCTTCCTGGGATCGAGGCCCGCATCGGGCTCTCTGCTCAGCGGGGAGCCTGCTTCCTCCTCTCCCTGTCTCTCTGCCTGCCTCTCTGCCTACTTGTAATCTCTCTCTGTGTCAAATAAATAAATAAAATCTTAAAAAAAAAACAAATAAAGTTACTTTCTAAACCATTTATATTTAAATTGATTATTGATAGAATTGAATCAATATCTATCAATTATTAAAATCCTCCATCTTTGTTACTATATGGCTCAGTGGGTTAAGCATCCAACTCTTGATTTTGGTTCAGGTCATAATCTTAGGGTCATGGGATTGAGCCCTGAGTTGGGCTCTCCAATTAGTGAGGAGATTGAGATTCTCTCTCCCCCTCTCTTTTTGCTGCTCCGCCTGCTCATTCACATATTCTCTTTCTCAAATAAATAAATAAATATTATTTTAAAAAATCCTCCATCTTGTCCCTTAGGACATTGCTGTTATTACTCATTTCATTTTTCCATATGTTATGATCATCCAATACACTGTTATTTCTTTAAAAAGTTATCTCTCAAGTAACTGATAAGAAGAAAAATAAATTATTTTATCTTGCCTTCGCTTATTTTTTCTTTTTTTTTAAAGATTTTATTTATCTATTTGACACACAGAGAGAGATCAGATCACAAGTAGGCAGAGAGGCAGGCAGAGAGAGGAGGAAGCAGGCTCCCCGCCGAGCAGAGAGCCCGATGCGGGCCTGGATCCCAGGACGCTGAGATCATGACCTGAGCCGAAAGCAGAGGCTTTAACCCACTGAGCCACCCAGGCGCCCTCGCTTATTTTTTCTAAGACACTCCTTCCTTTATGTAGATCTGAGTTAATTACCTATATCATTTTCCTTCTCCATAAAGAACTTCTTTTAACATTTCTTTCAGGACAGGACTGCTGGAAATGAATTCCTACGGTTTTCTTTCTCCAACAAAGTCTTGTTTTTCTCCTTCACTTTTGAAGGACACATTATTGGTTATAAGTCTAGAATAGTGTTTTTGCTTTTTTCTGTCAACATTAAAGTGTTTCACTCCACTGCCTCTTTGCTTGCATGGTTTTAGATGAAAAGTCTGCACTAATTCATATCCTCTTTTCTCCCTCAGCTAAGGTGTTTTTTCCTCTGTCGTCTTTCAAGATTTTGTTTTTGTAGTTGATTCCTGTCAGTTTGAATATTTTAATATAATGTGCCTATGTCTAGTCTAGGATTTTTTGTTCTGTTTTGTTTTGTTTTGGTGTTTATCCTGTTTGGAATTCTCTGATTTTTCTGGATTTCTGACTTAGTATTTGTGTTAAATTTTGAAAGGTTCTGAGATATTATAAGTTCAAGTATATTTCCTGTTAATTCTTTCTTCTTCTAGTATTCCAGTTGTTCATATATTACATCTTTTAAAATTGCCCCACTGTTATTGAATGTTTTATTTCACTTTTTACTCTTTTTCTCTCTGAATTTAAATTTCAAAGTTTTTATTGACCTATCTTCAAAGTCACTGATTCTTTCTTTGACATTCCAAAAGCAATCCTTATTTCTGTTAGTAGTTTTGATTTTCAGTGTTTACTTTTTATTTGCTACTAGAATTTTGTATCCCTCTTTTTGCATTACCTATCAGTTATTTCATCTTGTTTGTATTTTTCAATAGTCTTAACATATTAAGTACATTTAAAATTTCCAGTCTGATAACTCCAACATTAGTCTCATATCTGAGTCTGGTACCAAAGTTTTCTTTCTTTCTCTCTTCCTTTCTTTCTTTCTTTCTTTCTTTCTTTCTTTCTTTCTTTCTTTCTTTCTTCTTTCTTTCTTTCTTTCCTTCTTTCTCTCTTTCTTTCTTTCTTTTCTTCGGACTGTGTTTTTATTGCCTTTTAGCATGTCTTGTAAATTTTGGTTGAAAGCCAAGCACGTTGTATCAGGTAACAGGTACTGAGGTTAATAAGCATTTTTGTTGTTGTAAAAATGTGATGACTTTCAAATTCTTTATCTATTGGAGCTGAAACCAGAAGTCTTAGGTATGGAGCACAGAGCAATGAACAAAATAGTAAACAATCACTGACCTTCAGGTATGAAGGGGTAAATTATGCTACAGACATTTTCACATGTTATCTAGTTTTAAAACACCCACAAATAATAGCAAAACTGAAACAGGACAAAACATTCTATTTTATGTCAATCAATAAAGTGAATTGGCATTTATTTGTAACATGTCTAACTCAATTATTCTTGAAAAGTAAATTGGCCTAGGTTTTCCCGGATGTGTGTCGAGTATCCTCTGACATTTATTTGTGAATTTCCAAACAGGAGCATTATATTGCCATCATCATACAATATATTTGATGACAATTTAATGCTGATAACTTTTTATTCAATGTGTCTTTTCTCTGTCCTCTAAAATTCTTGAGTGTGATTATTTTATAGATATTATCTGCAGCAAAGTGTTTAAATCTTAGCAGCATGAAATAAACAGCAAGTCAAAGTGAATGAAAGTTCAAAGAAGAAAAATATATTTTGTGGGCAGGATGGTATGGGAAGTCTTTGAGAATTTGACTACCAAAATGATGCAGATATTAGTAGTTTTACCTCAGGTTATGAAATTTGGGAAGGTTTCAGTTTTACTCATTCATTCTATAGCTGTGTACTGATCATCAGCTCTATCACAGCCCCTTTATTAGCACTTCATATAAAGTGGTTTTAGTAAAAACCTATCCAGCTGACCACATTGTGACATCACAGGATAAGCTATCCATTGGCTTTTCCTGCCCCATGATTCACTGTAAAATAATGTACAAACATCAGTTATTAATAATGGATAAAATACATTTTATCCATGCACTATTTTAAAATAGTGTATGACATACTTGTGTCTACATTAATTTCTTTTAAGTCATGTAGTGTAAAATGTTAAGATGTGAAACTGTTTTTATTCTTTGAAAAGTTACTTATGTACTAAGTGTATGACTTTGTTGAACATATCACTTAACCTTTTAAAGCCTTTGTTATTCATTAGTGAAATAGAAATGGAGATGCCCTCCTCACAAGGTTTCATCAAATAATCAACATAAATAATAAATTTATGACCAATTGGTTACCAATAAAGTATATAACAAATATTATATGTTATAATCACCAATAAACATTTATTGAGTACTTTATGGGTAAAATGTAACATTTCATTTGCTTTGAGAAATTGTACAAATAAAATAGACATGTTGCGTGACCTCATGATTATGTTTATAGGGAAGACAAAGCATACACATAAATAACTACAGTTTAAGGAAAGGAAGAAGAAACAATCTTTTTTATTTATTTCTCTCTAAGACCATAAATCAGGTCCTATATTAGGAGGCAATGTACACAGAACCTTATGTCGTCCATTCAAAAAAACTATGAAGGAAGAGTTAGTTTTTCATTTAATTTTTAAGAAGAAAAAGAAACCTTGAGAAAAATGTTTTAGCTTCCAATTAAAAAATATATCTAAAATAAAAACACACTTTAATGTGCTTCTCCAATTTCAATTTGATATTAAAAAGTATTCCTCATTAGATGATCACTATCAGGTGAACTTCCAATTTACTTTCTAGAGAACAGTTGGAGGAAAGATATGTCTGAAAAGTAAAATGTTTTCAAAGGTCATGAAAGAGTGAATGTTAAAAAGTAACAGGAAATTATCCTAGGGAGTACCTTACATGATAATTTAGTTTCTTAAAATACTCAGATAAAATGGAATTCTTTTACCCTGGTTTTTGTCTATAAAGACTGGCAGGGTTAACCTCTTCTAATAGGAAACCAAGGAAAAGAAATTACTGAACACGTTAGAACCTACAGTTTTGCCCCATGCTTTGGTATTTTATTTTCCTATTAATTTACCAAAACTTTAAATCTAACTACTATAGCTGTTGCATAGCCAGTAATATAAATATTCAATTTTTTGAAACCTTGAATCTCTGGCTGGAATTGGAGGCTATTTTAAATATACATAAATAAATGAATAAACAATATGCTGAAACAAAAGTACATGAACTACAGACAAAAGACAATGAACTACAAAATCACTCATTTTTATTATGTTCAAGCACAGAATTCTTAAAAAAGAGTAATCATTGTAATTAAGAGGGGAAAATTTTTCCATTAGATATCTTTGTGTTACCTAGATAACATAATAATATTAATGTAGGTTAATTATGTAAGGCATATTTTGAAAACATATTGGTTTATATGCTCCTATATAGTCTACAATGCCTTGATAAAAAGATGATGCCATATTTTTTCATTACATCTGATTTTCCTTCTTTCCCTAGGTGTAGTTATGTTTCTTTGACCTAGAACAAGTAATCTCACATGTAGACATTTTGCATTCATAAAGTCCAAAGTGCATGATATATCAGAATCAGAGAGTACTTCAGGGCGCCTGGGTGGCTCAGTGGGTTAAAGCCTCTGCCTTCGGCTCAGGTCATGATCTCAGGGTCCTGGGATCGAGGCCCACATCGGGCTCCCTGCTCGGCGGGGAGCCTGCTTCCTCCTCTCTCTCTGCCTGCCTCTCTGCCTACTTGTGATCTCTCTCTCTCTCTGTCAAATAAATAAATAAAATCTTTAAAAAAAAAAAAGAATCAGAGAGTACTTCAAATACTGACGAAGTCTGAACACAGACTTGCCATCATCTTCCCGATCATTTGATTCAACTAGTCTATGTTCTTAAAGCACAGGAATAGAGCAGGGTAATAAGGAAAAAAAGAAAAATCAGCCAGTTTAGTAAAGTGGGTTGTTTTCTCTTTATATATGTTTACTGTATCTGCACTGTTTCTTTTAATCCTTATAAAAACACAACAAGACTTATCTCTGGAGGATTTAGGTTCTAACAGTTTATTTTTAGGGAAATGATGATGCCTGTAGTTCTGTATCCATTATAATGAAATAACTGATTTAAAGAAAGAATAATAATGAAATCACATTGACAAATATTTGGCTATCAAAACTGAATGGTAGAGTCAGAAAAATGTAGCATAATGATGAGGAAAAATTTTAGGTACCATTTTCCAAAGATTTGAAGTGATATTTGATTAAGACTTCCAGTATAAAATATGATGGCACAAGCCATTGTATTTTGTAGAAAACATTTAACTGGGGTCTGTTTTGTTTTTGTTTTGCTTTTCAGTTGTTCAACTTTTAACTGTTATGTTTATAACATGTATATTTAGTACGATTAAAATACAGTTGACTTTAAATTTACCATCTTGCTACTTGTTTTCGGTTAAGACCTAGGAGGAGCCCTGCATTGACTTTCCATAGCTCTTTTTCTGCCTGGCTGCTTATTTCCAGACTTCTGCCTTGCTACTTTCTGTAGTCGTAGTCTCCCTGAACTCTGACATATTTTCTTCTATATAACAAACCTGCTGGACTCAATTTGGGCCTCATTCCTGAGCCAGTATTCTGGAAAAATGCCTCCAAGTAGAAATATATGGCAATTGTAGATTGTCATATTGTACGTATTATACATTTCCCTTTTCTCAAGATCTGCAGTTCTGTGAAACCTGTTGTGCAGTGTCTAAAAATAGTTACTTTACATATGCTCTCCAGTTTTCTAGTTTTCTTTTTTCTGTCTTCATTTTTAATAGGAGAATTTTGTGGCTCAAAGTGTAAGTCCTTAAACCATTCTATTTCAACTAATAACAGTTGATGCTCTAAAACTTCAGAACATGAGGAAAATGAGAAACTAGAAACCCATGCCATAAACAAATTAAATATGCTCAAATTTATTCTCCCCAACCCAACTCATTATGAGAACACATATCTAAAATCAAGGAAGTAATGTAAACGCTAAATAAATCACAAAAAAATAGCCATGACTATGTTGGTGGTTGAGGAGATAATTGGCATCACCACTGTTAGATAACAGAAGAGGGAATGAGCACTGATTCCTATTTTCTTTGGCAATCTTGAATTTTGTCAATGTATTGACTTTTTCTTTTTTAAGATTTTACTTATTTATTTGAGAGAGAGAGAAAAGCAGATTCCCTGCTGAGTGGGGAGACAGACATTGACCTAGATCCCAGGACCCAGAGAACATAATCTGAGCCAAAGTCAGAAGCTTAACTGACTGAGACACCCAGGTGCCCCTGTATTGACCTTTTGTATGTGAAATTCTGACTTCCTTTAAGCATTCATTGGCTGCTAAAGCCAGTCCCTCAGTTCTACCTATTTTTTTAGTAAATCTGGGAGACAAGTTAGTCTAAAGGTAATCAGTGTAATTTTATGTATCTTTAAAACATACTGCCTAAGAAGAATAGTAATAGCAGTTTCTATTTCCCTTTGGGGAAAAAAACTCCTAACAAACTTACCTACTCATGGATAACTACTATACATTTTGGAATAAAATACAAAAAGATAGAAAAAAAGGAAGGAAGGAAGGAAGGAAGGAAGGAAGGAAGGAAGGAAGGAAGGAAACTACGAGTATGGAGAATTTGAAGGATTGTTAAAACTTTGCAGAACAGACTGGCATAGAGAGAATTTCACATTTTTGTGGCTTTGCCTTCATGTATATGAGACAGTTCAGCCGAAACATCTAGAGAATCTCCATGCCTTTTGGTTATAGGAAGTGACAGAAAGAAACTGCAGTAACAAATGATGCTGGAATGTGAGGGCAGCTATCCTAGAAAGGAGACAGTAGTAAAAAGGAGATTTCAATGTATGTGCATTAGAAATGTCTTAGTTTCTCGATGACTCCTGAACTACATATAGGCATGAAAATTAAAAAACAGTCTGCACTGAGATCTGATTTGTCACTCACCACAGGCAAGACAAAATATACATTTCCTCTAAGTAAATTAATTGTCCATTAAAACAAATATATCAGCTTTTCAGAGGAATATAAAAGAACCTGGTTCCCACAACATAATATTCACAATGTCCAGAATACAATCCTAACTTCAGCTATCAGACTACCAAAGAAAAAAGGCATCCAAATCAGCAAGGAAGAAGTTAAACTTCCACTATTTTCAGACATCATAGTACTCTTCTGGAGAAAACCCAAAAGACTTCACAAAAAAAAAAAAAAAATGCTAGAACCGATACATGAATTCAGTAACGTCACAGGATACAAAAATCAATGTACTAAAATCTGTTGCATTTCTACACACCAATAATGAAGCAGCAGAAAGAGAAATCGAGGAATCGACTCCATTTACAATTGGACCAAAAACAGTAAGATACCTAGGAATAAACCTAACAAGAGGTAAAAGATCTGTATTCTGAAAATTACAGAACACTTATGAAAGAAATTGAAGATAGCTCAAAGAAATGGAGAAACATTCCATACTCTAGGTTGGAAGAAAGAAAATATTGTTAAAATGTCTATACTACCCAAAGCAATCTACATATTCAATGCAATCCCCATCAAAATACCACCGCATTGGGCGCCTGGTGGCTCAGTGGGTTAAAGCCTCTGCTTTCGGCTCAGGTCATGATCTCAGGGTCCTGGGATCGAGGCTTGCATCGGGCTCTCTGCTCAGCAGGGAGCCTGCTTCCTCCTCTCTCTCTCTCTCTGCCTCTCTGCCTACTTGTGATCTGATCTCTCTCTCTGTGTCAAATAAATAAATAAATAAATAAAAATCTTTAAAGAAAATAAAAAAAATACCACTGCATTTTTCACAGAGCTAGAAAAATCCTAAAACTTATATGGAAACACACACTACTCCAAAAAGCCAAAGCAATCTTAAAAAGAAAGAAAAAAAAAAAGCTGGAGGCATCACAACTCTGGAATTCAAGTTATATTACAAAGCTCCAATGACCAAGACAGTATGGTACTGGCACAAAAACAGGTACATAAATCAGAGGAACAGACTAGAAAACCCAAAAATGGACATTCAACTCTATAGTCAACTAACCTTTGACAAAACGGAAAAGAATATCCAATGGAAAAAAGACAGTCTCTTCAAAAAATGGTGTTGGGAAAACTGGACAACAACATGTAAAAAACATGAAACACGCAAAAAAATGCAAAAAAAAAGCAACATGCAAAAAAAATGAAACTTTCTTACACCACACATGAAAATAAATTCAAAATAAATAAAAGACCTAAATATGAGACTACAGACCATCAAAATCCTAAAAGAAATCATAGGCAGTATTCTCTTTGAAATCAGCTGTAGCAACTTCTTACTAGACATGTCTCCTGAGGCAAGGAAAACAAAAGCATAAATAAACTATTGAGATTTCTTCAAGATAAATGTACAGCGAAGGAAATAATCAATAAAACTAAAAGTCAACCTACAGAATGGGAGAAGATATTTGCAAATCACATACCTGAAAAAGGGTTAGGATCCAAAATCTATAAAGAACTTATCGAACTCAACATCCAAAAAATAATAATCCAGTTAAGAAATGGGCAGAAGACATGAATTGACATTTTCCAAAGACCTCCAGGTGGCCAAAAGACACATGAAAAGGTGGTCACATCACTCCTCATCTGGGAAATACAAATAAAAACTACCTGAGATTATCACCACAAACCTGTCAGAATGGCTAAATTGACAGAAGAATAACAGATGTTGCACAGGATGTGGCAAAAGGGGCAAACTCTCACACTCTTTTTGGGAATGTGAACTCGTGCAGCCGCTCTGGAAAACAGTAGAGAGGTTCCTCAAAATGTCAAAAATAGAACCACCCTAAGACCCAGCAATTGCACTACCAGGTATTTACCCAAAGGATACAAAAATACTGCTTCCAAGGAACACATGCACCCTGATGTTTATAGCAACATTATCAACAACAGCCAAATTATGGAAAGAGCCCAAATATCCATCAATTGATGAATGGATAAAGAAGATGTGGTGTATATATACAATAGAATATTACTTAGCCATAAAAAAGGAATGAAGTCTTGCCATTTGCAATGACATGGATAGAGCTAGAACATTACACCAAGTGAATTAAGTCAGAGAAAGACAAATACCATATGATTTCACTAATATGGGGAATTTAAGAAAATAAAAAACAAATGAACATAGGATTAAGAAAAAAGAGAGACGCAAACCAAGAAACTCTTAGCTATAGAGAACAAACAGATGGTTGCTGGTGGTGAGTTGGACAGGGGAATGGGCTAAGTGGATGATGAGCATTAAGGAGGACAATTACGTGAACATTGAGTGTTGTATGTAAGCGATGGTCACTAAATTCTACACCTGAAACTAATATTACTCTATGTTACCTAACTGGGATTAAAAAAAATGAAATGACAAAAACAAACAAATAAATAACAAAAACAAAGCTATTCAAATATCAAGAGGATCAAAATCATGAGGCATCATGGAAATTCAAATTGAAATTACAGTACAGTGTCAATATACATATATTAGAATGACTAAAACTTATATGACTAATTTTGTGTTGATAAAGATTTATAATCTAAAATTATCCTAGCTAATATAAAAAATATTCCACTTTGGAAAACTATTTTGGAAATTATTTACTTCTTAAAGTTACTGTCTATATAATGTTGTCTTTCCATGCCAAGGCATATAACCAAGAAAAATAACAGCACGTATCTACACACAAAAATTTGTATACACATGTTCATGTATACATAAACCCCAGACTGGAACCTACCATAAATCCATCAACATGTATGTAAATAGATCCAATTAGTCATATTCATATAATTTAATACTATTCAGCAACACAAAGGATTAAAATACTGGTAAATACACAACATGGATGAATCTCAAAGTTATTTTGCTGAGTAAACTTCAACAAACACAAACCAATATACAGGGTAGGACTTAAAATGAAAACAAATCACTTGTGGCTACCTGAGTCTAAGTCAGAGGTAGAAATCAGCTTACAAAGGAGCACAAAAATCTTTTCGGAATTGTGAAAATGTTCTGGGTCTTAATTATGACAGTGACTTTATGGATACATATGTATGTCAAAACTAATCAAAGTGGATGCTTTAAATGGATACAATTTATTATATTTTATTTAATAAAACAAAGAGCGAGGAATGAAACATTCATGTTAGGTTAAACTATTTCTTTCATTGTTTCAACTTAGAAATGCTTTAAAATAATAATATGTTCAGACCCTTTGTAAAGGGACTTCTGATCTCACAATAACTTTTAAGTTATTTTATCTTTCCTGAATCTCATACAATCTTTTTCATAAGAGAAAGGAAATTGTGTACATGTTACTTTAAAAGCTTCTTCAAGGTCACATTATAATACTAGGAATAAAAAATTAATCACATACCTTAAATCTAATCATGAATAAATGTCAGGCAAAGTAAAATTGAGATATTTCAGCAATTTAACTTAAATTGTACAGAGGCAAATGTTATTTATATATATTACATATATAATATATATATATATTTATATGTAAATATATATATTGCACATGTGAAATTTTTTCAAAATTAGAAAAAGAAATGTAAATAAAATAAAAATAAGTCATATTTGGGATAACAATCCTGTACATTTTTAGGATATGATGCCATTACAGTTTGAGATTTTTGTCCTTTAAATGAATAAAGTTATATATGAACATTGCATTTGGCAGGACAAGAACAGATACTGAATATGAAACTAGAATAATTATTTAAATTTTGGGGGGGAATCAATTTTGTGTAGCATCAGTTTAAACAAGTTATATTAAAACTTCCATTTTAACTGTGCTGTGTTTTATTTTATTTACTTTTATTATTTTTTTAAAGATTTATTTAGTTATTTATTTGAGAGAGAGAAAGTGGGGGGGAGGCTTAAGAGGCGAGAAAAAATCCTGAAGCAGACTGCCAGCTGAGGCTGAAGCCCACCTTGGGGCTCAATCCCAGGACCCTGAAATCATGATCTAATCCAAATCAAGAGTTGGATGCTTAATTGACTGAGCCACCCAGGCACCCCTCAAATGTATTTTAATTAGGTAATGGTTAATTTATTAAAGATTTATTTATTTATTTGAAAGAGAGTATGTGTGTGTTTGGGGGAGAAGGGCAGAGGGAGAGAGAGAATCTTAAGTAGACTCTGCTGAGCACAGAGCCCAGCACCAGGCTTGGTGTCACCACCTGGAAATCACGATCTGAGCCAAAATAAAGAGTTGGACACCCAACTGACTATGCCACCCAGGTGCCCCTTGATTGTATTTTAAAGATATGATTTATAAAAGATGAAATATATTCTCTTTAAGTAGTCAGTTTTCATAAAATTGTCTTAGATATTTAAAAAATATCTACTTTTATCAGTTGTCTATTCACTTCTCTTCTCTAATTTATGTGGGGTCAGTTTTTATAGGATAGGGTCAGTTTTTTACAGGACTCTCAGTTTATTTTGTTCCCATATGCTGTAGAAGAAAATATCTCATTACGAGTCTCCCTAATACACATGATAGATATGATTGCTCTCTCTGATGAGTGCTACTTAATCAAATATTGTATTGAGTTTTTTACATGATTTTCAGGGGTCATCAAAATTTCAGCCTTTTATCATGGTTTTTCCTTTATGTTTTGACTATTCTTTATACTTTTTAGAAAACCTATTGTATATACTGTTTATAATATATCCTGTCTATACTCAGGTATGTATATATGTGTTTGTACACATACATAAAAATCAATGACTACGTATGTCTAAATAAAAACTTCATCACTGAATGGGAATGAAGTAGGTCAAGTAGAAACATCCATGTTAGGCAGAGGTCTTTCACCTGGATGGGAACCTTTGGGATATGCTGGTGGTGAAGTGGCAGGGAGCAGAATGGGCCAGCATGCAAACCCAACCCTGGAAATTACTACTCAGGGGATATTGGTAAATAGCCTAATTTCCTTCATCTTTCATTTTTCTTGACCTGTTAAATATAGATAATTCCAAATTTGAAACTTGTGGTAAGTAGTAAAGACAACAGATTTAAAATGAAGTTGATAAACTATAATTTTCACTATTCAGATTACTATACATGGAGAAGAAAACACTCCAGCTTCCTCACCCTTCAATTCTGTGGTGAATATAGTCTTAATTAGAGGATCACTACAGCTGTTTCCCGAGCCGGATAAAGGCCAGTGATAATACACGCAGTATCTTTCTTCTTCTTCCCCCTCCTCTCCTTCCTCCTCTTCTCCTCCTCCTTCCTCCTCCCCTCCTCCCCCTTCCTCTCCTTCCCCCCTCCTCCCCCTTCCTCCTCCTTCTTCTTCTTCTTCCTCTTTTTTTTTTCTTCTTTTCCAACCAACAAACTAATAGGAGAGGAGAGAACCAGGCACAAACCACACTGTCAGGCTGTATTAGGACCCTTTGTTCAATTTGTTCCATGCTTCTGTTTCTGTTTGTAATTTTTTTTTTATAATAGGATATAACAACATACTCAACTTGTTCAAGTAAGAATATCCTCTTTAGCTCTATGAATTTTGGACATCACTATCAAAGTAGAAATGTTGAAAGGAAAACTAAAACACCATTACATAATGAGAAGTTAATTGAATCTTACAAACATTATGGAATAGCAAGTTTAAGAATAATAATTCTATAAATGATAAAAAAAATCCATTAAAATTCTTAATAAACCCTAACTTTCATTGATTTAATTTTCCCTGACACAAAAGTACTTAAAATTTTATTTGGGAATATAAATTAAGAGAAAGGAACACATGTAGATTCTGGAAACTCAAATATTTATTGAATGCTTAAAGAAATTACTTCTACATTTAGACAAGAGAATAGGAACAAAATGTCTTTAACAATGAGGAGGTAATCAATGGGATTTATAAAAATGATTAAATACAAAATATGAACAAATTTAATATATATTTTAGGTTGTTATTTACAAAAGCATAGGATGTATGAGATACTGTGATATAGAAACAGCTTAATATAACAAAATGAAATGCAGTCATTAAAAACAATGCTGAAAATTATCCCCTTGGCACTTAAAAAGTAAGATTCTAGATCTCCAGCTGATTAGATCTAATGCAAAATGCATTAGTGTTTAGTGGCAGACATTTCAGAATGCTTTTATCAAGAGGTCCAAACAAACTCAGTGGGTCATAATGTCAAATCAGTGGAATAATTCATGAATCAGCTCATCCTCTAACTTATTTTTACTTGCCAAATAATTGGCCCTAACCCCTAGTAAGCCTATCTTAGAAATTAGAGACTTCCAAAGGTGAAAACTTGTTTTTGTTGTTTCTGAAATAGCATGCTTTTGAAGTTGTTAAAGAATACAGATTTCTCCTTTGTGTCCTTACTTTTGAAGATTAATATTTTTAGGACATATTCTCTCACATTCATTCTCTCTCTCTCCCTCTGCTATGATTGACTGTCAGGAAGTCAAAGACTGGCCAATGAAAAATATCACTACTAATGGTGAGCAATTCCAATGCTCTTAAAAATTGTCAAGGAGTATCCTGAAATTCTATACAAGTTCCAGGAAAGTGTTGAATTTATGTTTGACAGCATAATTCATGATTAAGTGTCTCTCCTATAAACTAATATTAGAAGGTATTTTTTTTAAAAAGCAACCACATAAACAAAGAAATTTAGAGTTTGCTAAAATCATCTTGTTATCTGAGAATTTTTGGCCAAAAATCAAAATAACTCTCTTCTCTTGCTGGTTTCCAAATTAGTTAATAGAGTTTTTAAATGAATTTTTGATAGAAAAGTTTGATAAAAAAGTTTCAGAACTGTAAGGAACAGAAGTAGTCAATAGAACCGTTCTATCTGTTTCCTTTATCCATGAATTAATATAATAATTAAGAATAAGATATTATTATATTAGTCTTACAATGATATAATGTAAGACTTCTAATGTATTGTAAGACTTTTACAGGTAAGGGAACTTATTCTGAATTGATACAAAGGAATTAGGAGAACTGGTACCTCCTATTTATAACAGTCATAAATGGCAGGCAGATCCTTAGAGATGAAGTACTAATAGTATATATTTATCTCTTTCTTCTCTATCTCAAGAAGACTTTCTACCTCCCTTTTTTATACACAGAGAGTTGGTGGTGTTGATACCTAAACCATACTTACATTCTCATTTAATCAAAAGATAGATATGATTTTTTTCTATTCTATCATAGACATTACAAACTAACAAACATGCAACCATTTTAATGATGTAGAAATTTATAAATATTGAAAACAATAAGTGCTTTGGATTTATCCCACTGTTGTAGTACATATAATATGCTTGATACAGTAATGCCCTAGGACTTTTAGTAACATACTCTTCTAGATATAGGAGATCACCTCTATCTGTTCAGTGGATGAAAGATGTATGAACTCATTGCGAATGATGAGAATCAACTCCTGAGGCCTGAATGCCTGTGGGCTCCCTATGTCATCACCTCAGTCAAGAAGATTGGGAACCTAGGCTACAACCACTAAAGATTAACAAAATTTCCAATACCTTATTATTGAGTTACCTTAATACAATGGTTTACATCTGTTATTTTCAATGCCTCAAGTAAGACTCTGTAACATGTAAAGGACTTCCAAAATTACATTACTGTTGATGATAAATACATTGCTTTTTATTTATTGTTATGCTCATCTTTCCTTTTTTAGACACTCACATTCTAGAAAGTATGCAGTCACCTTAGAGCTTAGTTAATGCCAGTGACAAAGAAAGAATTCAATAGATTTAGGTTGAAAGCCCGAACAACTGTATTTTAATGGTGCCTATTCAGTTTGGTCAGATATATTGATTTATCCTTGCTTTTATAATAATTATAATAATGATTACTCACCAGACCACCAAGTATTGAATGTTATTATCCAGATATAAAAATTAATTTACAGATAAATTACTTGGATTTGCATTAATATGTTTAATACAGTTATTGTATAAGTGACACTATCTTTAAAATGTAAAAAAATAAAAGGGCGCCTGGGTGGCTCAGTGGGTTAAAGCCTCTGCTTTCGGCTCAGGTCATGATCTCAGGGTCCTAGGATCCAGGCCCGCATCGGGCTCCCTGCTCAGCGGGGAGCCTGCTTCCCCCTCTCTCTCTCTGCCTGCCTCTCTGCCTCCTTGTGATCTCTCTCCCTCTGTGAAATAAATAAATAAAATCTTAAAAAAAATGTAAAAAAATAAAGAAATGATATGAGAATTAATCTCTTCAAAGAAAATGCAAAAAAGAAATGTGATTAGATATTTTTATCTGAATATAAACTAATCTACTCACCTTAAGATAGTGATACTAATCAAATCATGTAAATTAAATCTCCTTAAAAGAGGCTATTTAAGTATTTAAATTGAATTTTTTTTAGAAAGCAGGAAAGAGAGGGAGAGGCAGGGGGAGGGCCAGAGGGAAAAGGAGAGAATCTTAAGCCGGATTCAGGCCCAGTGTGCAGTCCAATGCAGGGCTCCATCTCACAAACCTGAGATCTTGACCTGAGCCAAATCAAGAGACACTTAACTGACTGAGCCAACAAGGCACCCCTAAGTTGAACACTTAAAAACTAAATACGAAATGAAGTAAATATATTATTTTTTTGTTGTTGTTTACCATTTACTTTTTACCATGGTCATTACCAAGAATTTAAGTTAAGAGGAAAAATATGTTAAAATCACTGCAAGTCCAAAACTTCAATTCTGTTAACGAATCCAGTTGTGGCCCTACATGAAATTGTTCATGCTAAGCCCCACATCAGTAAACCAAAATTTAATTGAATTTCTGTTCTTGGTTCTCCCAGGAAAGAAAGGTCTATGTCCTCCAATCAGCACCTGTATGCTCAGCACAAACTACCTGACCCAAATCTAAGACATCACTCTGGTTCCATATAAGGAAAGGAACTATGCTTTAACCAATTATTAAATGACCAGTATAACTTCCTTGTTTCTGCTCACTTTGGTCTATAAAATTTATCACCTTATATAGCTATTCAGAGATCCTTTTTATCTCTTAGCTTGGATGCTGCCTGTATCATGAATTATTGAATTAAGCCAATAAGATATTTAAAATTTACTCAGTTGAATTTTGATCTTTAATAGATGCAAACTATCACTAACATGAAATAAAACTCATTCTAGACATTTTCCATAGTTATGTATAGACAGAAGCACGGATAAGAAAAGACAAAGAATGAAGCGCTCTGAAGTACTGAAATTGGAAATGATCCTGGCTCTGGAACTGGTGTGGATGAAGGAGTACTGGCTTTGGAATGAAGCGTTTATAGGTGAAAGCTGCCTCCACTTCTAGCATCAGCCATGGAGAAATAATTTAAATACTTTGAGCCATTGTTTGCTTACCTTGTTTCTGATAGAGGGGAATGGATTAGAAACATGTATATTCTTCTGTTTTTATAATTTAAAAAAATGGGGCACCTGGGTGATTCAGTAGGTTAAGCGTCTGCCTTCAGCTCAGGTCATGATCCCCGGGGTCCTGGGTTAGAGCCCCACATCAGTCTCCCTGCTCAGTAGAGAGCCTGCTTCTCCCTCTCCCTCTGCTTCTTCCCCTGCTTCTGCTCTCCCTCTCTGTCAAATAAATAAATTAAAATCTTAAAAAATAACCCTACTAATTATCACTTCAATATAAGGAAAACTGAGTAATTGCCTAATTATGGAAGTATAAGCTGAATCTTGTAGGAAGAAAGTCTTCTGAATCCAGACATCATGAATTAATAGTGATTTCCTTAATGAAAATTGAATGATAAAATCGCTTTATGGTATCATATGTGAAATATATATCTCCATTCATTTATTCAATCATTTATCTTAATTACCTTTATAAATTTTAATACTTCAGCTACTTTTAAATTTTGAGCAGCAAAAAAAAAAAAACGATTTAATCCACATATCAAGAATTTAAAATGAGCAAGGGGCACCTTGGGTGGCTTAGTCCCTTGGGTGACTGACTTGACTTTGGCTCAGGTTGTGATGTTGGAGTTGTGGGATTGAGCCCCATGTCTGGCTCTGGGCTCTGTGGTGAGTCAGCTTGGGATTCTCTCTCTCCCTTTCCCTTTGTCCCTCCCCCAGCTTGTGCTTGTACTTGCATGCTCTGTCTCAAATAAATTAATAAATCTTAAAAAAAAAGAATTTAAAACTAGCAAATGACAAGAAAAGAAAACACACTTTTAGAATAAATTACATAAATATGAAGTGAACAGTTCCCAGATAATGCAAAAGACCTCATATAAGCTTTCTAAAATAAACACAGAGATACATCATTCAGCAGGGAGCCAGAGTTTCGTTAGAAACAGATATCACACTGTTAACTTATTCAGTAACATCAGGCAATGTGATGAGATGATGTCCCAAAATGACATCTCAAATAACAATCCAAAGCAATAAAAAAAATTACTGGCACTTTTGATGATAGAAAATATATTTTATAATTATCTGATATTTATCCAAGGATAATAAAAATGAAAAATTCCATGAGGCATCTTTATGACAGACAGGGTCAGACCCAATGTTGAGAAAGAGTTTCATTACCTAAACGGCTAGTTCTTAATAGATTATAGCAGCTTATAATTTATGCTTTCTTTGTGATAGATTAAAAATAAGTATCATTTTGATGTCAGCAAAAACATATTTCCATGGACAGTACAAGTGAGCATAAGCACAACAAATACTGAAGCATGAAAACCATTTGGTTTGTAGTTTTGCTTATTATAATAAAGATTATTCATTGATTTATATTGATTTTCTTTTATGGAATGATCAACATAGATTTTAAGAAATGATGAGCACAATCCTCTTAATGAAAAATAAATGTAGGGGCAGACTGATCCTTCTTATTGACCAGTGACTTTGCTAAAATGCATTTACTTCGGGTCAAAAAAGGGCAGCTGTCTGACCACATATATCCTGAAAGATGTGATGGCTGTTTCTTCTTTTGCCATCTCTAGGACTACACTCAAACTCAGATTTAATCTGATGGTTAGAATTGCAAACTCTACAGCTTAGTTCAAATACACTTTCCTCATCTACTATTAATGTGAAATCATGAAGTGACAAACAGCAGGGGAAAAAAACACAACAAAGATTTATTTTTAAGATATCGTCCCATTTTAGGGGCACCTGGGTGGCTCAGTCATTAAGTGTCTGCCTTCAGCTCAGTTTATGATCCCACCACGTCAGGCATAGACTTGGGTACCATTTTTAGATAGCATTGCCTCCAAGAGTAGAGCAGAGCAAAGTCACTTACCCCACATAGTTCTACTACTTGGTGATTCTGAATAAATTCTAATACTTGCTCAGACTCCATAATACCGTTATAGCTGTTCCATATGTATCTCCCCAGTTATGTGTATCATATTCTCTCCCATGAGTGGGTAAATTTCTTAAATATCTATTTTTTATGTCTCTTAACTGTAAAATGAATTTAGCAGTACTACTAGAAGAATCTTGAAAGGTAATTAACATTTCTTTGAGAAGAAAATAAAATTTTACTTCCAAGAAGTATTTGAGATTACCGAGATGAAAGATCATTATTATAAATATAGCATTAGAATATCTAGAATGGAAATATAAAGCATACAGTGATTTATTTTATGAGAACACAGTGTATGAAATTAAAATCTTTATCATATCTATGTCTGAATGAGAGCTATGCTTTAGAATAATAGTATTATAATAAAAATGTTACATTTATTGTCCTAAAACATGTTTTTGCCAAACTTTATTTAATCTGTTTTCTGTTCTTTTCAATTACATAGGACAGAAAATATATTTTTTTAAATATTTTATTCATTTATTTGACAGAACGAGAGAGCCAGAGAGCACAAGCAGGGGAAACAGTAAAGGGAGCAGGAGAAGCAGGGTCCCCACTGAGCTGGGAGCCTGACACGAGGTATAGCACAGAAAATATAATGCTTATAAAAGAATTCAAAATAAAATAAACAAATAGGAAATCTCCTGACCACTATTTTTTATGGGAGAAATGTTATTATCAGGTCTATCGGTCACACTTTTTCTATGCATTTATACCTGAATATACATGAGCTGTAATGTTACCTACTTAAGGAAGGACATTTCCATCTATTTTATTCACTGCTGGATTCCTAATTCCTAGAAGCTTGTTTGGCATCAAATATGTTCAATGAATAAATGGATGTATAGAAACGAAGAAACAAGTGCAGAGAGGGCCAGCTGGTGATTTGACACAGAACATTCCCCAGTAACAGAGCACATGACCAAGAGTGGGGAAATGTTGAAAAGAAGTTTGTAATCCAATGAATCAGTGCACTTCACGTTCTAAAGAAACAGACTTGAACATGTGAGGGGCAAGTTAGAGCAGTAATGGGAGGAGGGTTTAGTCTCAGCAAAAATAAATTCAACTGGAAGTAGAAGGCATTTTTTTTGTAGATACTGCACCGAAAGGAAAGAAAGAAGCATGTGGTAGAAATTAAGGAATCTCATGCAGGATAAAAAATGAAAGTAACCCACCACCTAAACACTATCAGTTTATAACACTTCAACCTAGTAAAAGACAGAGGGAAACATTTCATATAATCAAAATTTAAATAAAAAATTTAAAAATTAAGAAGCAAGGACCAAATTGAATACAAAATTGATAGTGCTATACATAGCTTTCAAACCGATAATAGAGCCTACACAGAACAATTACACTGAGTTAAGTAACTTTATGTCAGTAGGATGTAATTGAGGCAAAAAGAACTGATGAGAATATGTTACTGGAAATTGTTAATGCTGAGAAAAACAATATAGGAAAATTAAAGAGATGGAAGTATGCTTAATAATTATTAAGCCCAAACTCTTTTATTTCCCCAATATAAAACTGATACCTTGGGATTCTAAATGACTAGATTCCATTAACATAGCTAGTCAGTGACTGAGCTGAGGTCTCATTTCATGTTATACAATCCCTTTGGCTACTTCATGGTGATGAGTCAAAATTAAACTGAAAAGATATGAGGGATTTAAGTCTTAAGGGAAAAAAACCCCAACATTTTATTTGCAGAACTTGATCATGTCTTTAATCATCTCTGGGGCCATAATGTTTTATAATTGTTAATAAATTCTATCCTACTCATATGGATTGGGGTTTCCTTTACTTTAAGACGCAGGGATAGATTCCTCCAAGACAACACAGTGAAAGTCATTCCTAAGAAAAAGACAGAAAGAATTGACAATTGAAGGGAAACATCGCTTTACTACCCAAAACATAGGGGTTTGAAACAAGTATTTTGATGAGATGCTTTGGAAAGCAAGCCACACTATTTTCTTTTAAGAATGCCTATTCATGTTTTCATGGAGTCACAGTTCTTTCAGAATTGTTAATTGGGCATTGTGATGAAGCAAGCTGTGAGATTCAACTCATTTAAAACTAAATGACAAAAGCCAGAATGATTGTGCAGTGCGTTTGAAACAGAGGAACATGGGAGTTAAATACAAAATGTTGAAAAGTTTTCAGGGCACATTTTGTTGTGTATGTTGTATTTCTTAGTTGCAGAAATTTATAGAGACTCCCTTTTGCTCTGATTTCTAAAATAATATTAATTTGACCTGATGATTTTGATTGATTTCTTAAAAGATTTTATTTATTTACTGAGAGAGAGCAGGCAGGCATGCATGGTGGGCGGGGGGGGGTGCAGAGGGAGAGGGAGAAACAGACTCCCTGCTGAGCAGGTGGGGCTTAATACTGGGACCCTGAGATTATGAACTGAGCTGCAGGCAGACGCACCCAGGTGCCCCATTTTGGTTGATTCTAAACTTAATAATCTTGTCATTATTAAGTAGTTTTAAAGTTCATTTGATTATTAAGGTAGAATGGCCACATTGTCACAAATTGTATTATGAATGGGGCATATTTATCCAAATATAATAATTTAAATGGGAGAAACAGAAAAAAAATCACACCCCACTACCTTTGGCACCTTTTATACAGTTTCATATTAAACTGACAGAATTTTAACACCTTCATAGGTATAAAGGAAGAAAGAAGGGAAAGTTGTTTTTGGAAATGAATCAAGATATTTATTAATTCATACTGGAAAGAGACATATGCTTGCATGATGAAGCAAATAGTGCTTAAGTGAGTGTTGAACTGTGTTAATGCTCTCATTTAAATTACACTATTCCTGGAGTACCTGGTTGGCTCAGTCGGTTAAGCACCTGACTCTTGATTTTGGCTCAGGTCACAATCTCAGGGGTCTGAGAGGGAGCCCCGGGTGGGGGTGGTACTGGGCCTGGAGATAGATTCTGTCTCTTCCTGGAAGGTGCCCAGCTTCCATGGGGTGAATGTGCTTATTGGACCATTGCTCCTATGTATGCCTAAAGTACTTGAGATGCAATTTGGAGAGACTTTTCACCTAAATGGTTGGCTGAATTAAGCACCTAATTAGGATGGTTTTTCAATAGGTTAGAGTAGGCATGCAATGGGCACTGGTACTTTGGTCTGGGAGGCCTTATGGTTCATCTCAAAGTATCCTAAGTAAAATTGGTACTAATTTATCTCTGATTCAGTGTCCAAGAGTTCAGTTTCAGCTTACCAGTCCTACAACAGAATGGAGCCACAGTCATTCAGGAAAGGATGTAGTGATGTCTTTTGCTGATGTTGGACAAGTAGCCAAAGAAGAAGGAGAGTGTTTAACAAGATGGTGACCAAAGGTCAGATGAAGGCAAGCCCTTCAAGATGACCTTCCTTTCTTTGAGAAACAGAAGCCTCCAAGTATGTGATTTTCCTTACCAAGCCTGTCTCTAGAAGAGTCTCATCTGAAGATGGCACTAACAAATGAGGAAGCAGTGCAGAAGATCTGTGCCCTTGAAAATGAACTTGCTGTTCTCAGAGCTCAGATTGCCAAAACTGTGACCCTGCAAGAACAGCAAAATCTCACTGCAGTTGATTTTGATTCTGTCACATCTGGTGCTGCAGCACCACCCTCGGTCCCACCACTTTCCGCATCCCCACCTCCCCCTCCGCTCCCTGCATCAGAGCTCCACCAAAGAGTATCTGCTGCTTACCCGATGAAAGAGGAAGAGGTGTGAAAAGAGCCTGTGCTGGAAAGACCGGGGTTGTGAGCAGGCCAAAGAAACCTGAATATGCTAGAGAGTCTTAAAGATAGGAATCCTGTAGAACTTAGGTCAGTTCAAAGGTCAGAACAGGATATAAAGCCCAAACCAGTGGAAGCTCCTGACCCAGCTGTCCTCCTAGCAGAGGCTCTGAAAAAGGAATTTGCTTACCTATATGGAAGGGATGGTCAAGGTGAAATTGAGAAAAGAGAACCAAAGTCTATATCATAGGCCACCTCAGAAACAGTGTTGTTTGGACCTCGCATGTTGGAGTCCACAGGAAAAATGAAGGCTTTAACTGACAATGTTTCACCTTCCTAATAAACAGTGAACTGAGAAAAACTATCCCTGCTCCAGCTGGTTTGTTAGGGCTGCTTGGGTAGTAGAAATCAGCACTATTTAGTAAATGCCTGAATTTAGTATTCAGTGGTCTCCTTTAAATCTAATTAGATTCAGCAATAACAAAAGCAGTCTAAGTTTGTGGAGTTTGTTTGTTTTTGTTTTTTTTTAGAAGGCTAGTTCTGAAGTTTTCCATAACCCCTGTATTCAGACATAATGTATTCTTAATGTATAGCCCGGATGTTTAGGTTTCTAGCCTTGAAAACAATTACATAAATTTCAGAAGAAAGGATATTTGTGGATGTGAGTTTTTAATTCTTAATGCTAATTTATCTGTGTGAATGTTTTATATGCATTTATGGGTATAAAATAGTACGTAAAATTTAATAATGATGTCAGCGAGGGTCCTATTACCATCATTAGTTATCAGTGATCATTTACCCCTCAGTGTTGGAACCAAAGGTATGATACAGGTCATTGGAGTGAAATATTTAGGAATGGAACCTTTTTGCCTTGAATAGGACTTTTACCTTAGATTCTCTCTCACATTTCCTTGGAGATAGAGTTCAGGTAAGAACCAGATAATGTTCACGGCAGAAAATTTCATAATGCTTTCGTTTAAAGGGAAGTCAAAGACCATGAAAACTGCTTTTAGTTCAGTGCTAATCCAGTGCTGCGAAAGAAAATGTGGTTTTCAAATAGTGAGAAATAAAATTATTGAATTAAATCTATAACAAGTGAAAACCAGAATGTACTATCTTCTTTTTTTCCTAGGTTAATAAATAGCATCACAAAGATGACTTCTTGCTAAGCTAATACTTAGTGGAAATGACAGCATAGTGGAGTTGACAATTTTTTAATATTGGTCAAATATAGTAGTTTTATAATGAAACATTGAATAGATGAAAGAAAGAAATTTTCTATAAGTTGTTTATTATTGGTCAGAGTGCTGTTCAGTTGAATTACATTATGCAGCAAACGTTAGGTGCTATTAGAAAGTAGAGAAGAGCTTTTCTAATTGAGGACTTCTGAGGAATTGCTGTAAGTGATCGCTTGTGAAGGCTTGATAAATCTTTCTGGTTTTCTGTATTTCTGTTAAATTCAGCTATAGTTAATTTCAGAGTCTCCTACCATGGGTAAATATTTGGATTTATTTAAATCTAGTAAAAAGAAGAGTAGACATTTACTTTTAAGTTATTGAATATATGTGCAATGTTCTCAGTGTTAGAAGCATTATTTAGCTTAAATTCGAACTGTGGCTTATTTGACCCATGTTGTTGATTTACATGGTTTCTAAATGTTTCATATAACTTAAAAATTCTACCTTTAAAAGAAATTCAGAAAATTTGACAGAATTACATATTTTGATCTCCTAAGAAATTTATATTTGTATCAATATTGAATTTTGGCCACTGTTCTAATCGAAGGAAGTTACCGTCTTGAAATAAAGCAAACTTATATTTTCCTTGCGGGGGAAAAACAGATTTTCTCTCTCTCCCTCTGCCCCTTCCCACCTGGCTGGTATCCTTGATACCAATTTAGTTGAACCTGAAGCTTATCTTCTGCCCCTCTGTTCTATCAGTATAATTATACACCACTTAGTTCAGTACTTAAAAAGTGCCTGATATTTAATTTCAGTTTGTAGTTACTGAATATTGTGCTGAAAGACAGTCCAGCCTTTTGGACCAGATCACTAAAGCACAGAAATTTACCAAAAAACAGTTGGTTTCCAAAAGAGAATTCCAAAGTCAAGTTCTACAGCCATAGTACACGTTGTAAATTTTCATGCCATTTGGAGGACAAAAAAGGGAGCCAAAAATTTCTCTTCTTTACCCATGTTCCACAGCATGACGAAAGCCAGGAATCAGGATAAGGGAGGAAAATTGAACCAGGTGCCAGGAATAAGAGGTTCGACTACGTCTTTCATGTACTACTATTCTCACTTTTCTTTCATTTATATCATACTTTTTGATTTTCCTCTGAACTCTTTGGCAGATACTGCTTTCATGTTGATGCTTCCTTCCATATGTTACTTCAGAGTGTTGGAAAGTCTGCATCTTTTACACTTTTCCTTACTTCCCTTAGTGATTAATATATTCCCGTGTCTTTAAATGTTGTATAAATACTGAATATTCACATAAATATATATGAACAATTTACAGCTATCTCAAATTTGGCACTCTCAAACTACACTTAGTCCAGCCCACAAACTGATCCTGCCTCGCCCTCCAAAATTAGCATCACACTCCTCCAGTTAGAGCATCAAATAGCATCTTTACATATCTTCTCGATTTCACTCCAGGCCCCCTCGTAGTTGTTTTCCACATACCATCCACAGATATTCTGAAAAACTGACTAATTGGACTATGTCATCCTGCTGAATAAATCCCGCGAAAGCTTTCTATTGACTTCAAACAAAAGTGATTTAGACGTTGTGTTTGAGCACGGCCCTTCGTACCTTCCCAAACACATGTTGTTCCTCTCTCCCCTGGTTCTTCTACATTTATGCCCTTTGCTTCCTTTCATTTTCTAAAACACACTGAGCTCTTTCCTGGCCCAGGCCTTTTATCTGTGCCCTTTCCTCTATCTCAAACACTTGCCACATGCCTTCACAAGGCTACTGTGGTTACCCTTTACAGTTAAATACTGCCTGTCAGAAAAATGCCCCTCCTACCCCTTTTTAAAATTAAATTATTTTTTTTTTAAATAGGCTTCATGCCCAGCATGGAGCTCAACACAGAGCTTGAACCCACGACCCTGAGATCAAGAACTGAGCTGAGATCAAGTGTTGGATGTTTAACCAACTGAGCCACCCAGGTGCCCCTAAGAAAGGCCCTTTTAAATTGTGCCATTCAAGAACCACCACTATTGTCTGCCTTTGTACTGTATTCATGCATTTATTATACTTTTTGCAATACATTGTCTACTTTCTTGATCATAAGCTCCATGAAGATGTGGACTAGAGCTGGTGATTCGTAAGTACAGTTCTCACTTAGCAGTTTCTCACACAGTGGAAGAACTTCCCACAAAAAAAATTCATTAAATTTTGCTGTACATTATCCCACTATTTTAAATAATATTTTCTTTTAAAAAAAATCTCTGTTCTAGATAATCTTGTGGGACTGTTAATCAGATGATTTTTTTATTCCTGTAACCAAAAAATAGACACATAGCAGAACTAGGGTGATCAAATATTCCCTTTCTGGGATTTATTTCATTAACAAAAACATATGGTAGAAAATAAATGCATTACTTTTCATTGATAATAGCTTCATGAAATTATTTAGTATTTCCTTCTTAGGTACTATAGTTACTCTGATTTCAATTGATGTTCCACTGGTCTTATTTTTTTTTTAATTCTATGATCATCATAGTCTCCCACTTTTACTTTCCATTATAGGCTTTATTAGCCAGGGTCAGTTAAAATTATTTTGTTACAACAGAAATCCCATTCTCACAATGGGGCATTCTCAGAAACATTTATTTTCTCACTGTAAGTCAGGTTCTGAGATAATACAGCTCCAGATTTGGTTGGTTTGGTGGCTCAGTGCTACCATCAAAGACCAAGGTATATTCCATATTTCTTTTCTGCCACCTTCACTGTTATTCTGTATTCCTCAAGGTTACAATATATCTGCAGAAGTAACAGATACAGTTGACCCTTGAACAAACTGGGGGGGTGGGGTACAGACCCCTGAAGAGCTGAAAATCCATATAAATTTTAACTCCCCCCAAACTTAACTACTAATAGCCTACATTGACCAGACCTTACCAGTAACATAAAGAGCTGATTAACACATTTTGTATGTTGTATGTACTATACACTGTGTCCCTGCAATAAACAAGCTAGAGAAAAACCATAATGAAAATAATGAAAGAAAAAATACATTTACAGTACTACATGTATATTTATTGAAAAAAATCCACATACAGGTGAGGAGGGCCAGGCCAGGCCAAGAATACCTGCAGTGGTGGGCCTGGTGCTGGAGTGACAGTGTTCCACAGCCAGGGAGCCTTAGTTTAGCAGCGGCAGATGCTGGGCAGATCTATCAGCATTGACAGCAGCCTGGAGGTATAGTACCACTGCCCAATTTGCATGAAGGTATACCACCAGCTCCTGGCCATCACCTTGCAGTCATAAAGGAGCATGTTGGGGAATACTGATTCAGGAAAGGGTCCCTATCCAGGGGAGCAGAGGGGTTGCATCACTTTGGGGATTGGATTAAGAGTGTAGTTTGAGGGTGCCAAATTTGAGATCTCTATGTGAATATTCAGTATTTATACAGCATTTAAAGACACGGGAATATATTAATCACTAAGGGAAGAAAGGAAAGGAGTAGAAGATGCAGGAGAATTTCCAACACTCAGATGTAACATATGGAAGGAAGCATCAACATGAAAGCGTGTCTGCCAAAGAGTTCAGAGGAAAATCAAAAAGTATAGATATAAATGAAAGCAAAGTGAGAATAGTAGTATACAAAAGACGTAGTAGACTCTCTTATTCCTGGCACCTGGTTCAATTTTCCTCCCTTATCCTGATTCCTGGTTTTTATCATGCTGTGAAACATGGGTAAGAGAGAAACTTTGGGCTCTCTTTCTGACTGCACAAGAGGTGGTCTGCAGCCCTGCCCAGTCCCAGGGGCTGCTGAAAACTTCAATGGGCCTCCCTGGGTTCTCGGAGAGCAGCAGATGTGACTCTTGTGCCGGTTACCTTCCATGTGGTCCTGTAGAGACGGGGTTGGGGGGGCAGTTGTAAATAAATGCTTCTGGCTTTTGCTGTCAACTCTTAAAAACAAAAGAAACAAAACAATAACAACAACTAACTGCATATGAGTAGACCCATGTCTAGACCCATGTTACTTACGGGTTATCTATGTGTGACCCAACCTGTAGACCCATATTACTTAAGGAACATCTGTATATCCCCGTACACAAAATTCCAAAACCAAGAAAGACCAGATCTTTTTAAAAGCAGGGAGATTTTCCCCCAAATTTCATAGTGGCAGACTTTCCTCACATTTCGCTGACCAGCATTGGAGAGACAACAGATTATTTTATGACAGTCACTTCATGAGAATTATATGGTTTGATTGACTTACATAATCAAACATTGATGGTGCTGTAAAGTTATTCATTACGTTTAAGGAAGAAAGTAAAGTGATCAAAATTTTTTGGAAGGGTTTCTCTCCATAAATTTCAAAACACAGCCCCTTTCAATTGCTTTCTATCAAAATCAAAATAAATTATACTTCTCAGCTTACTGGGTTGAGAGCATTGCTTTGTGTTGCATGATTTAAAACACCAAGGATAAAATAGAATTTCAGGTTCTTCTTTTTTTTCTTTTACTAAAGAAAAAAAGCATTTGACAAAGTAATGAGTCCTTTGGTGGGCAGTTTTCCGATTTTGAAAATGGCACTAAGCAACCAAGATGGCATTAGCAGTGTTGTATGTATCCTTTCAGATAAATATTCTCTAAGTCTAGAGCTCAATCTTTGTACTGAGCTATGAAGTCCATTCATGCCTTCTGTATTTACATTCTTATTCCTTCCCCTTGGGTCCTAACATTAAATTAAATTAAAATGTTAAAATTCTTGTGATAGTTCAGAGCCATAGATTATATGGTAACTTATCCAACCCACTCTTTTTGTAGATAAAGAAACTGTATACAAGGATAAAAGAGAAATTACTCGATTAACATACAGGTAGTGCAAATTACTGTTTATAAATTATGAAATATAAAAACTACTTATATGCTACACTTAGAGAAAAGTTTTTTACTCTTGAAAGCAAAATATGTTGCTCTTGTTTACTTCTTACTATAAATTGTTTTTACAGTCTTGGAAAATGAATCAGCAGAAAAACATATGGCTTATTTATAAAGATACAGCTCAATTAATTGACTCTCAGGAACCTTTCTCTAATCATTCAAATAGAATTCATTCTCTGACTCTGTCTTATGTCTGATTTGAAGTCTTGATACCGATCCTTGAAATTGAAAACTAAAGTTTATTCCTCTTTTGATTTATAAAATCATGTCAAATATTTTTGACTATGTCTCTGAATCCCTTGTGTTAGGATATAAGTAGATATTAAGTAGTGTACTTTAGATTATTTTTGTACTTTCCAAATGTAATCATTTTTGCTTTGTTTTATTTTAAGGTAAAAACTCTTTGAAGCTGTGTTTAGATGTACTGTGTAGTTCAATTTCCAATCAATATAATTGCCATCGATGTTTTGATTAGTTAAGTTAAAATGCACAAAAACAAAGTAACCATACCTCCACAGATTTCTAATCAGCTAGAGAAGGAAATTGAAAATATAACAAGAAAAGGCATCAGCTAATTAAGCAGCCAACTATCTTGGGCATAAAGAGAAGGTAATATAGCAGAGTTTCCAAGGAAGGTTTTCAGGATACTTGTTGTTGTTAAAGGTAGAGAGTTATTATGAAGCAGATTATGCAAATGCAATTAGAGACTCAATGAAAAATGGATGAGTTGAGAGATGAATTTATGAAAGTCACTAATCCATTCACATTGTCAGCATTATTTGGTTTATACCTCACAACACCTCTATGGGTTAATATCTCTCAAAGGAATAAAAAGGTTTGTCCAGTTAATACATGATGAAACAGAAATTTGCACCTAGATCTACCTGATTCTAATGTCTAAGCAACTAGTAATTGGTCCAATAAACTTTTGTGCAGTACTACTGAGAAGTCAATGGAGCTGACCTCTGGAAATAGGAAGGCATTTCTAAAATATTGGTGTAGTTCATCATGGTCAAATCTCTTTGACTTCCACGTCATCACCTAATGTTAAACTGTTACAGTTATTAGGAAAATAATCATATTGTCAAGACTATATTGGAGAAATAAAGATTGGAAATCATTCCCTGAGACTCAATCAAAGAGTGGGTTTATGAAAATGTCATTCAGAGTTGAGACAATTAAAATTGGACAGTGTGCTCACTGAAAAATTAACTATTAGTTGGGTGATTGAAAGACATATGGAGATTCCTCAAGAAGTTAAAAATAGAGCTACCCTACAACCCAGCAATTGGACTACTAAATATTTACCCCAAAGATACAAATGTATTGATTCAAAGGGGCACTTGCACCCCAATATTTATAGCTGCAATGTCCACAACAGCCAAACTGTGGAAAGATCTGAGATGTGTGTCAACAGTTGAATGGACAAATAAGTGTGGTGTATATATATACAAACTCCATAGAGAACTTAATGCAGGGTAGTTCCAGATGACAAAGAAAGCTTTCGTTCCACATCTCCTAAGGATTGAAAAATGTGCGACTCAGTGGTGGTCTTCAAGGTAGTCCAAAGTTTATCTTAATACACCTGACCTCTCTTGGTTCACATAATGCCCTTCCAGGTGCCCTAAACCGCAATCAGTTTAAATTATGAGAGGTCAGCCAATATGCTCCATGATGGCATATGTTTGCTCCTGCCACCCACACCATCCAGAAGCCTCTTCATATCCAAATTCATACATTAAACAAAACAATAATCTTCAGAGAACCATCTCCGACAACTCTTGTTTATTGATGCTTTATTGATTTCCTGACCAGCTATAAACTTTCCTTTGAATATACACACCATTTTTCATTTATAATGGTCATTTTAAACCCTCAAGTTTAGTGATCTGTGACTCTATCTGTTTCTTTTCCACCTCTAACCTCTCCCGTGTGGCTCAACACCTGAACAATAAAGTATCTTGATCATTTCTGACTCCTCAATAAATACTTTCTGAATTATCATTATGTGACTCGATATTCTTCACTAATTACTCAAATATTCATTCCTCCCTCATTTGTTTTGTCTCCCTAAATATTTCATTCTATTTACTCACCTGACTTCTTAATAAATATATTGAATATGAGAGAAAAACATCTGTGTTTGCTAATGTCTCTCTCCAAATGTTGAAATCGAAATTGTTTAAATGCTCTTAGCAGCTTTTTAATGGTTTCTCAAAAGCTTTAATTTAGGTAGCCAAGTTTCAATCCAAAATAGCCAAAGCCTAATTTATCAATACAATCTAGAGACAAGTTTATGTTTTCCATAAATCTGTTCCTGTTAGATTAATTATCTCATGTTTAAGAAATGTTTAAGTAAACCCATGAGAATAGTTTATGAACAGAAATTGTGGAAATTTTCTTTTATTAACTTCATTGCCATTTTTTGAAAAAAAAAACACTGCTACTTTACATGAAAAAATAATAATCTGAAAAGTAATGATCATGCAGCAAGATTTTCAATGAACAATCTATAGTTCACATAATTCCAATGGCATTTTTAAATAAGTACATGAGGTCAAGATAAAAAGTATTTTACAAACCTCTTAAAACTAAATATATAATTATATTTGCATGTCTGTTTTTGTAAGAATCAAGAGGAACATATCAGAATGTGAGTTTATAAAAATTTTATATCCTTCTGGGGCATTTGGGTCGCTCAGTCGGTTAAACAAGCAACTCTTGATTTTGTCTCAGGTCATGACTTCAAGTTTGTGAGATTGAGTCCCCTGTAGGCTCTGCACTGGGCATGGAGACTGTAAGATTCTCTCTCTCCCTCTTCCTCTTCCTCTCCCTACCTTTAAAAAAAATTAATGATTCTTAAAAGAAGAATTCTTAAAAATTTCCACCATTTTTGGGGCGCCTGGGTGGCTCAGTGGGTTAGGCCTCTCCCTTCAGCTCAGGTCATGATCTCAGGGTCCTGGGATCGAGGCCCGCATTGGGCTCTCCGCTCAGCAGGGAGCCTGCATCCTCCTCTCTCTCTGTCTGCTCCTCTGCCTGCTTGTGATCTCTCTCTGTGTCAAATAAATAGATAAAATCTTTTAAAAAAATTCCACGATTTTTTGCATTTTTTAGTTTTCATTTAAATTCCAGGTAACAGTGTAATTTTAAAAAATATTTTATTCATTCATTTGAGAGAGAGAGAGAGATAGAGAACAAAAGCACATTAGCAGGAGAAGGGGCAGAGAGAGAGGGAAAAGCAGACTTCCTGCTGAGCAGGGAGCCCAAGGTGGAGCTCAATCCCAAGACCCTGGGATCTAGACCTGAGCCAAAGACAGATGCTTAACTGACTGAGCAACTCAGGCGCCCTAACAAACTGTAATGTTAGTTTCAGGTGTACAAAAACAATAGTTAGGTTGTTTCCTGATTGGACTATTGTTGATAATGCTGCTATAAACATTGGGGTTATGTATCCCTTTGAATTAGCATTTTTGTATTCTTTGGATAAATACCTAGTAGTGAAATTTCTGGGTCATAGGAAAGTTCTATTTTAAACTTTTTAAGGAACCTTAAGAGAGTGACTGTACCAGTTTGCATTCCCACCAACAGTGCACAAGGGTTCCCCTTTCTCCACATCCTCACCAACACCTATTGTTACTTGTCTGGTTGAAAGCCATTCTGACAGGTGTGAGGCATTACCTCATTGTAGTTTTGATTTATATTTCCCTGATGATGAGTGATGTTGATATATTTTCACGTGTCTGTTGGAAGTAAAATCGTCACTATTTGCAGATAATATGATACTCTGTATAACCCCCTGCCAAAAAAAGAAAAACCAAAAAACTCCACCAAAAAATGCTAGAACTGGATAGATGAATTTAGTAAAGCTGCAGGATATAAAATCAACTTACAGAAATCTGTTGCATTTCTATACACAAAAAATGAAGTAGCAGAGAGAAATTAAGGAATCAATCCTAATTAAAATTGCACCAAAAGCAGTAAGATACCTAAGATAACAGAAAAGGTCAAAGACATATATATGCTGAAAATTATGAAACATTGATGAAAGAAGTGGGAGATGACTTAAAGAAATGGAAAGACGTTCCATGCTCATGGCTGGGAAGAATAAATATTTTTCAAATGTCTATACCCAAAGCAATCTACACTTCTAATGTAATTCCTATCAAAATAATGATAACATTTTTCACAGAGCTATAACAAACAATCCTAAAATTTGTATGGAACCACAAAAGACCGTGAATACCCAAAGCAACCTTGAAAAAGAAGAGCAAAGCTGGAGGCATCACAGTTCTGGACTTCAAGCTATATTACAAAGCCATAATGATCAAAACAGTATGATACTGACACAAAAATAGACACACAGATGAATAGAACAGAATAGAAAATCCAGAAATGAACCCACAACTATATGGTCAATTAATTTTTAGCAAAGTGGTAAAGAATATCCAATGGTAAAAAGAATGTCTCATCAACAAATGGTGGTGGGAAAACCAGACAGGAACATGAATGCAAAAGAATGAAACTGGTCCATAATTTTTTTAAAGCCAAAAAGTGTAAAACATGCATAATTTTTTTCTGGTTTGGAAAATGTTATAAAGACGTTTAAATATTCAAGGGTAGTCTCCAAAAAAATATGAAATCTTATCATTTGCAACTACATGGATGGAACTAGAGGATGTTATGCTAAGTGAAATAAGCCAATTGGAGAAAGACAATTATTATATAATGTTGCTGATATGTGGAATTTAAGAAACAAAACAGAGGATCATAGGGGAAGAGAGGAAAAGAATAAAGCAAGATGAAATCAGAGAGGGAGACAAACCATAAAAGACTCTTAAGCACAGGAAAGAAACTGAGGGTTGCTGGACTGGAGAGGGGTGGCGAAGATGGGGTAACTGGCTGATGGACATTAAGGAAGACATGTAATGAGCACTGGGTGTTATATAAGACTGATGAATCACTGACCTCTACCTCTGAAACTAATAATATATTATATATTAACTGAATTTATTATTTTTTTTTTAAAGATTTTATTTATTTACTTGACACAGAGAGAGAGAGACCACAAGTAGGCAGAGAGGCAGGCAGAGAGACAGGGAGAGGAGGAAGCAGGCTCCCTGCTGAGCAGAGAGCCCGATGCGGGCCTCGATCCCAGGACGCTGAGATCATGACCTGAGCCGAAAGCAGAGGCTTTAACCCACTGAGCCACCCAGGCGCCCATATATTAACTGAATTTAAATAAAATTTTTAAAAAACTCATACTCAAGGTTAGGAATGTGTTATATTTTTCATTATATTTGAATAAGAGATAAACTAATTTTATGTATTTGTGACAGTATTTTCAATGTTTTCTATTTATCCTATTTTTTTAATTTTCTATTTATTCGACAGAGAGAGAGAGATCAGATCACAAGTAGGCAGAGAGGCAGGCAGAGAGAGAGAGGAGGAAGCAGGCTCTTTGCTGAGCGGAGAGCCCGATACAGGGCTCGATCCCAGGATCCTGAGATCATGACCTGAGCCGAAGGCAGAGGCTTTAACCCACTGAGCCACCCAGGTGCCCCATCCTATTTTTTTAACACTGACTTCTCTACACAGAAAGTACAATAAAAGAAAATAACATCTGTGAGATAAATTACATTCCATAATCATCTTAGATTCTTTGTCCGAAAGAGTCTAAAAGATGTGGAAGCATGTGTCATGTTTTATGGGAGAGCTAAATTTTGATTACTGGAGGTCTCTATCATCCCCTTGAGAGTTCCATGTAACTTCAAATTCGTACTTCACCACTTTCGATCCTATCGGATTACCTTATTAGCAATGTTCATATCTTAAGTTTGGCAGCATTCTTCTTTAAATACAGACATCAAGATGTGAAAATTTCTGGACCGACCTATGTGGGCAGCAAGCACTTGACACCTTCCATTTAGTCTTCTGGCCAGGTTGAAACTAACGTACAATCAGTAAATCAAAAGTAGGAATTAAATGTGTACCTCATATATATTGAGGCTACATTAGAAAGTGGAAGATGAGGGTGCCTGGGTGGCTAGGTCACTTAAGTATCTGCCTTCTGCTCAGGTCATGATCCCGGGGTCCTGGGATCAAGCCTGGCATTGGCATTATAGGTCTCCCTGCTCAGTGGGAAGTCTACTTCTTCCTCTGCCCCTCCTCCTGCTTGTGCTCTCTCTCTCAATCTCTCTCTCTCTTTCTCGCTCTAATTTGTTCTCTCTCAAATAAATGAAAATCTTTAAAAAATATTTAAAAGTGGAAGATGAACCATAATTGTATATAAATGTGGTGTAGGTGAAATATTATGGGTTGAAGAAGACTCATGTTTGGGTTTCATTTTGTCTATTTTTGCCCTTTAAAAGGTACTGTCATCATTCAGCTGTAGACTTTTAAAAATCAGCGTTTTGTTGTTTTTTTCATGCTGAACTTTACATTCCCCAGGACTTATTTATTTTATAGCTAGAAGTTTGTATCTTTTAACCACCTTTATCCATTTTACCCAAATAAGGGTTTTTAATGACGATAAAATATTTAGCGAACAGTGCTCTGTACATGTCAAAATGAAATACAATGGTATTTGTCATTATAACACATGAGGAGTCAGTAGGTGATGTGCTTAATTTTATTTAATTAAATTATTAAATGTTTGAGGATACCTGGGAGTCTTGTATTTGCAAGAATGTCTGGAAATATTGCTAATTCGAGGATCCACTGAATGAGATTACCTAGGAGGGTACCTAATTCTTTCTAACTTGTACCATTTTGGAAACTCCTTTCCTTGTACAACATACCTATTGTAAGACCTTCCTGTCCGCTCATCAAATTAACAGGCTGATGCTCAGACAACCTTGCCTGATCACTCATTTCAGAACAATGATGGGATAATACTTTCTTGGATCAGTATTCATTAAATCACTCATTCATTCATTCATTCACGCATTCAAATTTTTTTTTTTTTTGATAGATGCCCACTCTGAACTAGGCACTGGGAACAAACCCTAGCAAATATATAGCAATGAGCAAAGTCCCTAAAGATCCACAGGGTGCTTTCCAATACACCAAAATTCATTCCACTGGGGGCAAAATAGAGGATGTGAATTGACTCAGAAGAAAGGAGTCAAGTCTAATCCCTTTCACAGTGTAATTCTGAAGGACGTGCTTGTCATTAACTGTGACTTGTAAGTCATTTAAGTTTTAAGGAAAACTTAAAATTCAGTAAGTGGGGATCCTTGACACATATCAGAATCATTTTGAAATGTGTAGTCTCTCTCTGGTATGGATAATTGTTACAAGTCATTATCTATATTAGTATTCCATGGCAAGTTTATCTATCAATCTTGTGACTATCAATCAAAAACTCAGATGGACAATAATTACTCTTTGCTTTACTTGTTTTACTAAAGTAGAATTTAATCTCCATTCCCTAGACCCTATAAAAAAGAAAATGTTAACCATCTGAGTGTCACCACCACACCAGTTATCTTGAAATTCCCTAAATTCACTATGATTTTCCAAAGTTTCATAGTGTTTGAAAATGTTTACCACATGTATGGGTCAACTTAGGGGTAGGATGAGGAAATTTGAGGATGATTATCAATAGGATTTGTTACACTGTAATAAGTTTGGCTTGAATAAAAAAATTAAAAACTGCAACTGTATGGCTGGTATAATTTACTCAATGTAAGATTATGTGTGGTAAAGTGGCTACACCTAAGGTTGACATTGTGATATTTATTTAGTTTTTAATGAAAATATATAAAAGTTTCTATGAAAAAAAAAAGAAATATTTTACTTTATAGAAAAGGATTAGGAAAACCTCACACTCCTCAACATCAAAATGAGTAATATCAGAACATTATAATGCTAGTTAACATCGTTGGCACTTGAATACATGGAAACTTTTTAGGCTGATTTGTTATATGTTTAGCACACCAATTATTAATTGATACTGAGTATTTATAAGGGAATATTCTACAAAATCAAAAGCAAAAGAAGGTTAAAATGCCTTAATTTTTTTTTTTTTTTTTAGTGTGGAGCCCGATATAGGGCTTGAACTCAAAACCCTGAGATCAAGACCTGAGCTGAGAAGACTTGGACACTTACTTAACTGACTGAGCCATCCAAGGCACCTCAAGAATATTTCTTACATTTGGTGAAGGATATTTAATATTTTAAGTATAATTAAATCAAAGAGCAAGAAAATATGTTTTTATAATTGAAATTTTATTTTTCTTATTAGCTTGGAAACTATTTTGGTTATATCATGGATTCATCTACACTACTGAACATTTTAAAATCTCTAAATATATGAAAAAATATATAAATCTATAGCTGTAAAAGTATTTCTAGGTATCAACAATTAGAAAAGAAAATTATATTTGTATATATTTTTTTGTGTAGTCCAGGTAAATGATTTTGTAAAATTTTCTTTTTTCATTTCCTTGGCGTTTTAAATTTTTTTTTTTAATTTCTTTTTTTTTTTTTTTTTCATTTGACACAGAGAGAGAGATTACAAGTAGGCAGAGAGGCAGGCAGAGAGAGAGGAGAGAGGAGGAAGCAGGCTCCCTGCCAAGCAGAGAGCCCGATGCGGGCTTCGATCCCAGGACCCTGGGATCATGACCTGGGCCGAAGGAAGAGGCTTTAACCCACTGAGCCACCCAGTCACCCTTAAATTGTTTTAAATTTGAGTCTAGTTGACATATAATGTGTTTCATTAGTTTCAGGTGTAAACATAGTGATTCAGCTTCTCTGTTCCTTTTGCTATCTCACCACAAATGTAACTACCATTGTCACCAAACAAGACTATTACAGTAGCACTGGCTATATTCCCCATGCTGTGTCTTTTATTTGCAAAACTTATTCATCCCATAACTGAAAGCCTGTATCTCCCACTCCCCTTCATCCATTTTGCCCTTTCTCTTGCTTCCTCCCCTTGGCAACCATCAGTTTGTGCTCTGTATTTAGAAATCTGATTCTGTTTTTTGTTTGTTTATTCATTCGTTTTTCTTTTTCTTTTTCTAGATTCCACATATGAGTGAAATATGGTATTTGTCTTTGTCAGTCTGATTTATATCACTTAGCATATAGTCTCTATGTCTAGACATGTTTTCCTAAGGGTACAAGTACATGGCATGTACTCATATGTACGTAAAAATATTGGTTAGTAAAATAAAAAATATTCTGTCACTCATATACATTTATTGATTGATTTTCATCTAATTGACAGTCTAAGAGAATACACATGGCTTCAGTAGGTAATTTTAATTTAGTAATTTCTGGTATATTACTAAAAGTTAATAAACAATTCAAAACCTATTTTGGTAGAAAAAGTTTTTTTAATATAATTTTTATTATAATGCAGTTATAGATAATGATAAAATGGATGACTTTCCCACCTCCCAGTGCTAAACATGCAGTTGTGAAGTTTAATTTTTATCTGAAAACTAATTAGAAGAAATCTCATCAAAATCATCCTTACTTTTGTTTTAAAACTCTCTGAGCTGGTAATTATCCTTTAATCAAATTGACAATACTAGATGCTATAATAAAGATCAAAGTGACACTTTTTTATTTTTAATGTTACTTTTTTCCTTTTAATTTTGTAATTAGACAAGCCTTATTTTTTAAAGTGATGAATTTGTTCCATATTTTAGGAGCTAATAAAGACTGTAGAGAAAAATATTATTATCATGATTTATAAACATTTTTAAAAGTTCACATGAAAAGAAAATATTGATATTGAAGTAGAACTAAATTTAATATGAGTAATATATATATGGATGTCAAATAATAAAAGTAAATATTAAATAAGCATTAATTAAATAGTAGCATATGTATAACCTCTTTTTATTCATTTTCTTACTTTGAACACCTGTTATGTCTCAGGTATTTTTTTTTTTATATTTTGCTTATAACGGTAAATGAGACAAAGTCATAAAACAAAGTCATAAAACAAAGACATACATTCTAATGGGTTGAGAAAAATACTAAGCAAAGGAATAAATCATATGGAGAATTAAAATAGGGTGAAGTAGTAGAGACATGATGAATAAATAAGTATTGAACAAGAACTCATGGGGATCGTAAGGATAAAAAGAAAATGTTGGGTCATATGCCTTCCAGAGATATATAGCCAGAAGTAAAACACCAAAGCCAAAACTACACTGGCACTTTTTAAGATGCTGTCACAAAGATAGGCAGGGCCAAGCACAGAGTTTTAATCCCAATTTACATTTTATTCCAGATATAAAGGGAAACCACCAGAAAGTTTTATATAATGGAGTGGTACAATCAGAAATGTCATTCTTATTGTTGTGTGAAGATTGGGAGAACAAATTAAGAGATTATTTCATCAGTTTTGTTGATAGAAGATACTTAACTTTGGATTTTTGTAGTGGAGACAGAAAGAAGTGGATGGATTTAACATGTTTCATTAGTGAAATCATTAAGTAAGACATTGAGAGACTTGCTGTAGGAGTATAGGAAAAATGATGCCTTTGTTTTTATTTTTGCAAAAAAATTTTTAATGTTTTGGTTTGTTTTGTTTTAAGTGCAGGTTTGAGATGTCCCTTAGATTGCCAAAAGGAGATAACAATTAGGAACATAACAGGAATAGGTTTTAATGGTATCTGTTATTTTAAGATAACTGGCAGATAGATGGTTGTCAGAGAAGACAATATTTTTACAACCTATAAAGTTTTTAAGTAGTTTGATTAAGAATCTAAGAATCTTATAAATGTTTATTGAAGGATTGAGATGTATCAGGGTTCTCCAGAGGAAGACCACAGAATATATAAAGAGATTGACAGTAACGTCTGCAGTGTAATTCATACCACATCCAATCGGCTGAGAACTGGGGAAGCTCACAGTGTGGATTTCAGTCTGGGTGTGAAAACCTCACAACCAGGACTGCCAAAGGCAGATCAATGTTGCATCTCAAGCAATTAGGCAAAAAGAGAGTCGTTCCCTCTTCTGCCTTTTCGTTTATTCAAGACCTCAACTTGGGTTGAATGATGCTTTCCCAAATTCAAAGGATAAATTGCTTTATGAGTCCACTGATCCAATACTAATTTCACCTGGAAACACCCTCACAGATACATCCAAAAATAATGTTCAGTCAAATATCTGGACGTCCCATGATCCAGCCAAGGTGACATACAAAATTAATCTTCACAATGTTTAACCTATATCCATAAAAGTTCATATGTTATTATGATGCATGTTCAGAAATTGGGAACTTTTTCTAGTATACAATTCCATAAACAAAACATTACCAGGGCCCCAAACTCTCTTCTCCTATTCTCCTTCACTATTTGCCTACTTCTTACTTCTGAGCTGAGGCTAAACATCTTGACTTCTAATTCTGTAGGATAGTTTTGCCTGTTTTTGAAATTCACGCAACAGGAATCATACTTTATGTATTCTTTTGTATCCTGTTATTTATTCAATGTTATATTTAAGGTACATATTCACACTGTGTTGCCACTTACCTACCTAGAGCTTGAAATTAAATTTAGAACTTTATAATATCTGAATTTTATTTTAATTGTGTAAAGGGGTCTTGAAGAAATCAAGTTATTTTTCAAAACTTTATGGAGTCTGTATAAATTTCTCTCTTTTCTTTCATTTATATTTTAATGTGTACATTTATAGCCAAAACTTAACCCTAATAACTAGTATGAACATTATTCAGCAGATATGCCTATCACAAAAAAATTCAAAGAAACTTTTATAAGTGCATACCAGATAATCATAATATAGTTTGTTAAAGCTAATTTACGTATCTTAAATTTACTCTAGACTATAATTTGGAGAAGCCTTCATTTATGAAGCTTTTTGAGAAGACTGAGTTACTCCCAGCATCAGTGATCACTTACGGAAACTCTGCAATATTTAGCATATGAAGAACCAATTGGATTCCATTTGTTTTTCTCTTTATCCTTATAGAAAATTTTAGATGGAATGAACATAACATCCTAGCATTCATAAATATAAAGAGTGGCTTATTATTACATATAAAGTTAATTATTATAGTTTCAAATTAATTTTTAAAACTTATGTGTCTAGTTTTTAGCATACCTTATTTTATTTAGTTAGCTCAAAATTCTTCTGAAATCATGTGTCCCATTCTGAAAATACATGATAAACTATAGCTCCATTACTCCTAAAATAATAAATTCAGTCATAACCTATTCCTGTTACATAACTAATTGTCTATCTGTGAGACATCAAAAAGTGAGCATGGGAAAAAAGAATTTTTTACTTATGGAAATATGGATCTATACTAAGAAATATAGAACACTGGAAATGATAACTCTATGGGAATGGGTATGAATGATTATACATATAATATTTTCTTATTAAATCTTTTAAAAAGATAATTAGCTGTTTAAATAAAAATAACAATACTAATATATGTATATGCATAAGTGAAATGTAAGACAGTAGTAGCATAAGATATAAAGAAGAAAAATTGAAGTATTAATGTTATATATGAAGTGGTATAATACAAATTAAAGGTATTTAATTCAGGTAAAGCTATGTAATTTAAAGTAAAGGCTGTAATGAATTAAAATGTATATTTTAAACCTTTAACAATCACTGAAATCACAAAATAAAGAGTTATGGCTAATCAGACAGAGAGTAGAAAAAGTAGATTTATAAAAACACACTATATTGATTCAAAGGAGATAAAAAATAGAAGGAAAGAGAATGAAGAAAAGATAGGACTAATATAAAAACAGTAAGGTGATAGGCTTAAACTGAATTAGTTATAAATAATATAAGTAACCCATCGAAAACACAAAGATTATCCTAGTGAATAAAAATGGTAAGACTAAACTTATGTTGTTACAAGAATACTTTAAATATAAATAAACAGGTTAAAAAATGAAATAAAAAGTAAAAATACACATTGTAACACAAATATATATATAATTAAGCATAAAATAACTATATAAAAGTTATTGTTTACATGAAATTCAAATCTAATTGGATATCCTATTTTTATTTACTTATTGTTTTATAAATCTGGGAACACAAATTTTCAGCATCCAAAGTTTTCTATAAAGATAAAGAAAAACAGAATTCTTAATATATATTTTGAAAATGCTCATAAAGTATTTATTGATATACTATATCCTACTGAGATTTCTAAACTTTGGTTAATATAGGACCTTCGTGAAAAAGAAATAAAGTAAGCCAATAAAGTATCTTTATACTTAATTTTTATTTTTAAATATTTTATTTATTTATTTGAGAGAGAGAGAGAAGGCAGTCATGCACAAGTTAGTAGAGGTGGGGGGAACAGTGGGAGAGGGACAAGCTCACATCTCACTAAGCTAGAGCTCAACTCAAAGCTCAATCTCAGGACCCTCAGATCATGACCTGAGTCAAAAATCAAGAGTCAGATGCTCAGTCAACTGAGCCACACAGAGACCCTCTTTATACTTAACTAAAAAGTTATTTATAGCCAAAGATAGTGTCTAATTAAAGGCAATCATATCAATATGTATAAGTTATTTTTAAAATTTCACTCACTTTATCATTCTGATGAAACGGTGGGCTAGCTAATGTACTAGGTAGGACTAAGAAATCCATAAAAAATAGTAAATAAATACAGATCTTGCTGTCAAATTGTTAGCAGGCTAGTGAGGGGCCCAGTTATCTCTATAAGATTTCCAAGAGTGTGATTTTGTTTGGCAGTAAAATCTAGATACGCTCAAGCTGCTGTAAGAAAACAAGACGAGGGCGATGATATCAAATTGGGAGAGATAATGATGAACTTCCAGACTGACTGACATGTGACGGACATTTTAAAGAACGAGGATAATTTAGAAAATCTTAAAAGAGGAAAAGTATATATCAAGGAGCAGGAAAGTCGTTTGCCAAAATTTGGAAGTGAGAAAGAACATTGTTTGGAGAGCTGGAAAGGTTTCCGTGCAAGTGGAAAGAATACATGAGGTTGCGGAATTCACTAACCAGATCATGAAGCCCTTTGAGTGCCATGTGACTTTTTACATCTTCTTTTATTTGTATCTTTCCTATTTTGCACTTTATTTAATTTTGTCAAACTCTTCACTTTACTTTATGTGTGTCAATGGATAAAAGTGTAAGTCTACACTTCTCAGGGTTTTGTTCCAGTGTTTCCTCTTGCTCACAGGGAAATGCTGGCAAAGTCACTTAACCTGTCTGAGGTTCTGATACTTCATCTGCTAAATGAGCGTAAGTATGTAGATCTGTCAATAATACAGAAAAATCATCCATTGTCATGTGAGAAATTGCTCTAGAGAAATCAACATGCAGCACTGGATCCACTGCTCGCTTCTTTACTAAATAATTACATATTTTTGACAAACCAGGAATGTTACCAATTGGAATTAATGAGATAAAGAGCAAAAAGAAAGTTTTAAACCTTATAAAACACTTTTTTTATAAGGTGTTTGTATTTCCCAAACAACTACCACCAAATCTTTGTAAAAGTTAAAGAGCATTTTAGGGTGGCTGATCTGTCATTTTAAATTGCCTGTTGCCAAGGTAACCTGTTCTTTGGGATTTGTGGTAGAAAGGATCTTTCCAAATCACAGTCAGACTCTCCATAGGTGTTAGTTAGACAACCACCTGCTACATTACAGATCAGTTTCTTGATTCTGCTCTCTAAAGAAAGAGTTATTGTTTAAATACTATATGTAAGATGTCACCAAGTTATGAGAGAGTTTGGCTTTATTTTACCTATGGGAAATACAAATACATTTAGATTAAGCTGATAAGGACAAGAATGTAATTACAAACTAAATACCTTTGAACAGAAATTTCTCTTTGCTACCAAACAGAGGTAATACAAAAAAAAAAAAAAGAAAAGAAAGGCTAGAAATTATGTTAAGATAGTTAATAGTTACAAACTATACATAACCACATTGGATGATTTCATAATGGTTATGTATAGTTCTAACCATCATATGATAAGTCTGACCACCAGGCTGTGATGAAGCACAGTCCCAATGGTTTTTCAGATTCACTCTTTGTATAATGATGTAAAATATATACCAGCTTGTAAGGATTTGTAAATTATCAGTGAAGTTTTTACCATAAGAATAATGAAAACATCATGAAAATTATCAATTTTTGATACAAGAAAATATGAGTCTGTCTTCAGCTCAGGTCGTGATCCCAGGGTCCTGGGATCGAGTCTCATATTGGGCTTCTTGCTCAGCAGGGAACTTGCTTCTCCCTCTGCCTGCCACTCCCCCTGCTTGTACTCTCTCTCTCTGTCAAATAAATAAAAATTTAAAAAAATCTTGAGGTTGAGTTTATGTGTAAAAATCAGTGATAGATTTGGAAGTTGTGTGCAAAGTTCACAGTGTAGCTGCACAGGGAGAGACAGCATCCTCAAAAAAGAATAGTGTAAGTCCTTGAGAAGTAGTATGAAACATCAGAGGCAATTTTAGCCTTTGCATTGTGCCAACCATGGCTGACATTGACTATTGACAGACAGTACCACATGTTAGCAGCACAAATACATCAGTCAGATTAACACTACAGAGGTGGATTCTCAGAAATTACCTGGAGAAGGGAAAAGGACTGAAATGCCTGCTATTATTAGAAGTGGTGTCTGAACATTAAAATATGGTAGTTATAAATGTCAGTTTCTTAGCTTAAACTCCTAGAATTAATAAGTGAGTTTAGCAAATGAATAAGTAAATTTGACAAATGAACCATGGAAATGTAAGATGTTAACAATGGAGGAAACTATGTGAGAAGTACATGGATTTCTCTGTGCTATCTTTGCAACGTTTTTGTAAATTAATAGCATTCTAAAGTAAAAGAGTTTATTAAAAATGTAGTAAAATTATGGTGATGTAAATGGAATTTTCTATATCTTTTTTTTCCATTCCTGTGGTCAAGAGAGAAATTTAGACAATAACAGAGAATTAATTTGGACATGATGCCACAGTGCCATTTTTTTTTTTTTAAAGATTTTATTTATTTATTTCACAGAGGGAGAGAGGTCACAAGGAGGCAGAGAGGCAGGCAGAGAGAGAGGGGGAAGCAGGCTCCCTGCTGAGCAGACAGCCCGATGCGGGCCTCGATCCCAGGACCCTGAGATCATGACCTGAGCCGAAAGCAGAGGCTTTAACCCACTGAGCCACCCAGGCGCCCCACAGTGCCATTTTTATAAGAAGTTTTATAATTAAGCCCAAAGCAGGAAAAGAGTTAAGCCACGTTAAGTCACTTTTACTATCTGAAAGTAAGACTATTAATTTGCAAGCTGTGTTATTAAATGAAATATACATGCATTATGTATACAAGAAAGAGTTTTATTCCATAGATGCAGAAAAGTCACTTGACAAAATTTAACATCCATTCATGATTAAAACTCCGAGCAAGAGTTAATGCAATTTTCCTAAAACTGTTAAGAACAGCTATAAAAATTTACTACTGACATCATAATTTATGGTTTGTTACAATTTCAAGGTGACTTCTGAAACTGATCTCTAAAAAAAGTTCAACATTCTTAAACTTATGGATTTGTTTTTACTTTAATTACATCATTCTTAGTTAAAGTGTTTCTCTTACAAAAGCAATCTATCTAGGTAATTTTCTTTCCAACTTTGCATTTAAAAAATCCACTGCAGAATTGAGAGTTTCATGCAAGCTATACTTAATGTTTTCCTTTTTAAAGAATTTGAGGTTATACTTGTTCAAGTTCTTCAATAACAAATATTATTTAAAACAATCATTAAAACATGTATTAAGCAGTTTTGATTAAAGGTTGTAGATGATGAATGTAACTCTATTAGTTGTATTTGAGGTGGTGATAATTTCTTCATTAATCTCATGTTTGTTGTATATGGCCTCATATTCAACATTGTTTTTTTAAGTAACTCTCAGGGCTTTCAGGGTGTTTGGACTTTTATCATTTTAAGATTTATTTTCATAATTTTATTTTTTTTAAAGATTTATTTATTGAGAAAGAGAATGTGAGTCGGGTTCAGGGCAGAGAGAGAGAGAGAGAGACAAGTCGACTTATCTCTGAGTGGGGTCCCAGGACCCTGAGATCATGACCTGAGCCAAAACCAAGAGTCAGATCCTCAACTGACTGAGCCACCCAGGCACCCCTATTCTCCTAATTTTCTATATTTTGTTTCAGGTATCTGGTTTTCAATCCCTAGCTAATTTTTCAATTTAAAAAGATAAATTTAATACAATAATGTTAGATTTTACATGGAGAGATTACATATAAGTTTATATGTATAAATATGTATTTTATTATATTATATTTCTTAATTTTTGTTTTTTACTTGTATAAATAAATTTTATTTATATTTTATATTTTATTTGTAAATTTATTTATATATTTATATTTAAATTTTATTTATATTTTATTCGTATATTTATTATCCTATGTTTATTGTATATAAATATATTATATTTATTATAAGTATGCATATATTTATATACATACATATACACCCCACACACACACACACACACACACTTAAGAATTACACTAAAGTTTAAAAAAATAGCTTTGTAGTTTTATAAGGAATATCATCATGGTGCAAGTAAAAATATACCCAGTCCAGAGTTGGAAATAATACCTTTCTTTGATCAAAAGCAATTGTCAGTAGGAAGCTAACTGAATATAATAGCTTTTGTGTAGTCAATGGAGATATTTCACTCAAATTTAATGATGCCAAAAACTGTTTTTAAGAAAGTCAGACTACTGATCAGGCTTTTTCCCCCCTACTATGTACCTTGTGTTGTTTGATAGTGATTAACTTTAGAGTTAAACCAAACAAACAATGTCAAAAAATCACAATATATTAAAAATTGGTAAAGATAAATTATAAGAAGGATGATTACAATGAGAAAGTCTTAAACTTGAATTTGGCTGCCATAACTGATGAGACTTTGGGAATATAGGTATTTGGATTAAACAAGTGTCAGTTTTAAAAGATTTGTAAGAGAGGAGTACGTACATCAACCATTATTTCCTTTGTACTAGATATCCAAAGGAATAAATTAAAGTAAATATTTGCCTGGCATTTGAACTTGGGTTTTTTCAGGAATCTTCTTTAACAGAAAAAAAAAAAATCAAGTCAGTCCTTCACAGATTCTGGGAACTAGATCAAGTATAGAAGACAATCTCAGCCAATTAGACATTCCTACGTGGTTCTTTGAATCTGTTGGTGTGATTAGGAACACATAGGACTATGTTCTGTGTTTCTAGATTTGCTCTAGGCTCTTCGTTATTTTTCAAGTTTTCTTGTTAACCTTTTTATATATTCAAATATCTATCATCTAGCCTTCTAATAATTTCTCATCTAATTAAATATCTGGGAGAGTTGTTACTTTTTCAACAAGAAACTCAAAATCAAAGCAAAAGCTAAAAAATGATAAAAATGAGTCTTACATAGTAGGAAATGTTCTCCTTTTAATTGATAAAAATCAGTGTTTAGAACTACAAGTTTTCACAATTCTGAACCTAAACCATCTTCAAAATACACTATTTAATTAAGAAATATTTTTAAGTTTGAGGAAACCATTGCAAATTTACCAATCTAAACATATATTTTTCAAACATACTTTTTACAAACAAGTAAAATGAATAAAGTAGAATTAAAAAGGGTTCATTATACATCCAACAGGCTATTTTTTTTCATTTTTGCTTGATAAGAAAGAAATATTTTGGCAGGAAATTTCCTCTGATGGTTGCAGAATATGTTGGTTTAAGCAACATATTCACTGAAATATTTCCTCAGTGTTAGACACCTCCCATGAACATCTGAACAAGTTATTCTCTGCCAACTTATATCCTTTTTGTAAAAATGGATAAAACGTATCATGGACACTTGAAAAGAGACCATAGCTCTGGGATCAAACGAAAGTCACACTGAAAAGTAATATGAACATAAGCAGTCACAAGGCAAAGAATTGGGTTCCATATTAATGAGTTGAAGAGGAAATTCAATTTTATGCTAATTTATATCTTGGTTACCTTTACTCAAAATAAAAGGCTTGTTGATTATAATTCAGAAGATGTTTTATAAAATATAATGTCTTTCTGTTTAAATAATACTAATGAATATATAACTTTAGTTCTGATTCTAATAAATTCTCTTTGACATGATTTTTAGTAAGTTTATCAGTAATTAATTTATTATCATTTAGAGTCACATTAATGTCTTCAAAAAATAACATGGTAGAAATCTTTGACATTTCACCCTAAAAATCTGTCAATTTGTTTGAGTCTTAGTTCTACATCTGTATTGATGAAATAATGGAGTTAGTATAAATTATCTTGTCAAATGATTTCCAGATTTTAAGAAAAGGAAAAAGAGGGGCGCCTGTTATGAGAAAATACAACTGGGTTTAATCGCAGACTGGATGAAGTAGAACACATCGAGGAGCTGGAAATTAAAACAGTGGAACTCATCCAGACAGAACAGCAAAAAAACAAACAGCAATAAAAAAAGAATTGTAACAATGAAGACAACTGAAAGAATCCCAGTGGCGACATCAGGCAGAATAACAGTCTCATTAAAGGGTCTTAGAGGAGAGAAAGAGAAGGAGACAAAAACCTTATCTGAAGAAATAATGGGTGAAAACTTCTCTAACCTACGAAAGGATATAGACATCCAAGCCCAGAAAGCCCACCAAGACATACTATAACTAAAATGTCAAAAGTTAAAGGTAAAGAGAGAATCTTAAAAACAGTGAGATAAAAACAAATTGCTATGTATAAGAGAATCACCATAAGGCTATCAGATTTCTCAAAAGAAACTGCAAGTCAGAAGAAGTAGCATCACGTATTCAAAGTGCTGAAAGGAAAAAACCTTCCAACCAAAAATACTCTATCCAACAATGTTATCATTCATATTTGAAAGAGAAGTAAAATAATTATCCAAACAAGCATGAGCTCATTGCTTTCCATTGCTACTAAACCGGCAGTACAAGAAATACTAGAAGGTATTAAAACTGAAAAGAAATTTCATGAATAAATAACAAGGTAAAGGTAGCAGGTTGACCACACATAAAGTTACTAAGAAGGTTAAAAGAGAAAAATGGTAAAATTAATTAAAACTACAATAATTAGCTAAGGAACATATAAAACAAAAAATATGTAATAAATGACTTCAAAAATAAAAAATGTGGTGGTGGCTAGAGGGAACAGGGGGAGTAAAAAGTAGAGTTTTCGAATGTGTAACTGAGCAACTACTGGGTCATAGAAAAAATCAAAAGCATACACATTGGAAAGGAAGAACTGCAGATGACATGACATGCCAGAAAACTTTAAAAACTCCACCAAAAACTGGTATAATTAGTAAATGAACTCAGTAAAATTGAGTTTTATGAACTCATAAAAATGAAACTCAGTTACAAAATTAATACAAAAAAATCTCTTGCATTTCTATACACTATAAGAAAAATAAATTAAGAAAGCAATCCCATTTACAATTGCATCACAAGGAATAAAATGCTTAGAATAAATTTAACTGAAGAGGTAAAAAACCTGTACACTGAAAACTATAAAACATTGATTAAAGAAGTTGAAGAAGACACAAGTAAATGAAATGATATCCCACGCTTATAAATCATAAGAATTAAATTACTAAAATGCCCATACAACCCAAAGCAATATATAGATTCAGTCCAATCCTTATGAAAATTCCAATGGCATATTTCAAAGAAGTAGAACAAATAATTCTAAAATGTGTATGGAACCACAAAAGACCCCACAGAGAAAAAAAATATATATATATTTATATTTAAAAAAATAAACCTAGAAGAATCACATTCCCTAATCTCAAACTATATGTTAAAGACAGAGTAATCAAAACATTACGGAATGGGCAAAAAGCAAAAACAAATAAATGAACAAAGGAGACATGTAGATCAAAGAACAGAATAGAGAGCCCAGAAATAAACCCATGTATATAGAGACAATTAATTTATGACAAATGAGGCAAGCATATACAATGGGGAAAAAACCAGTCTCTTCAATAAATGGCTCCAGGGTAACTGACATACATGAAAAGAAGGAAAGCAGAGAACTATCTTATACCATGTACCAAAATTAACCCAAAATAGGTTAAACACTTGAATGTAAGACCTGAAACCATCAAATTCCTAAACACACACATGCACATACACAGACACACAAAACAGTATAAAACAAAACAAAAACCAGTTAGTAAACTCTGTAACATTGATCTTAGCAGAGTTGTTTTTGGATTTGACTCCAAAGACAAGGAAAAGAAAAGCCAAAATAAACAGGTGGACTGTATCAAACTAAAGAGCTTCTTTAAAGGAAGGAAACCATTAACATAATGAAAAGGCAACTTACTACCTGAGAGAAGATATTTGCAAATCATATATCCAACAAGGGGTTAATATCCAAAATATGTAAAGAACTTATGCTTTTCAATAAGAACAACAAAATATCTGATGAAAAATGGGGAGAGGACTTGAATAGAAATTTTTCCAAAGAAGACATATTTGGCCATCAGGCATGTGACGAGATGTTCAACATCACTAATCACCAGAAAAATGCAAATGAAAATCACAGTGAGATATTTACCTCACACCTGTCAGAATGGCTAGTGTTAAAAAGAAAATAAATAACAATTGTTGGTGAGGAAGTGGGAAAAAGGGAACCCTTGTGAACTGTACACTAGTATAGTAAACTAGTACAGTCACTAGGGAAAGGCAATATGGAATTTCCTCAAATATTTTAAAATAGAGCTACCGTGTGATCCAGTAATTCTATTACTGGGTATCTATTCCAAAAATAAAAATGCCAGTTCAAAAGAATATATGCACAGTTTTGCTCACTGCAGCATTATTTACAGTAACCAAGATATTGAAACAACCTAAATGTTCATCAACAAATGAATGGATAAAGAAGATGTGGTATGTATATATAATAGAATACTACTCAGTTATTAAAAAAATGAATGAAATCTTTCCATTTATGACAACACAGATGGACCTAGAGGGTATTATGCTAAGTGAAATAAGTCTGACAGAGAAAGACGAATACTGCACAATTTCACTTATGTGTAGAATCTAAAAGCAAAACAAACAGAACAAGACAAAACTCAGACTCATAAATACATAGAAGACACTGATGGTTACCAGAGAGGAGGGTGTGAGAGGGGTATGAAATGGGGGAAGGGGATTAAGAAGTACAAACTTTCAGTTATAAAATAAATAAGACAGAAGGTTTAATGTACAACTTGGAGAATATGATCAATAGTATTGCATTAACTTTACAAGATGACAAATGGTCACTAGACTTATTGTGGTGACCATTTTGCAACACACACAAATTTCATATCACTATATTTGCACCTGAAAATAATATAATATTTTATGCCAATTATATCCCAACAAAAAAAATAGGGTACAATTTATTATTTAAAAAAATTACTCAACAGACATAGTTATTCTTGATAGTTATAAGATTCACTACATCTCACCAAAAGCTGATTTACCTGTAGTCAGATGTCTACTCAAAAAAGGGCAAAATCAATGAATAAGCATTCTATCTATGGCATATTCCCAGGGAAGTAAAGAATAGAAGAAATGTAAATAAAAATAATTGAAGAAAATGAGGTATGATCTTAATGGCCTACATATTTGCCACAGCTATCCTTGCTGAATTCATAATTTTATACTTGTTTTTATATTCACTGAGGAATAAAGGATTTGAAATAAAAACGGGGTCCGTGACTTCGTGTAACTAATGCCTGATTATTTAAGTATAAATCCCATCTCCACAATCATCTTTACTTTGAATATTTGCCTTTTCCAAATTTCACATAAAATCAAGAGACTTGGCAAGCATTAAAAAAGCATTTAACAGCTTTTTATTTTAATTCTTTCAACATGATTACTTCTCATAGCTGCATATTTTCATACTCACGCTTCCCAGTGTTCATTAATGAAAATGAGGGAAATCGACTCTACTTAACAAGAAAGGCCAGCTACTGAGAGTTTTCTTCATGGAGAGCAGTGGTGGAAGATACTGAAGACAATACACACTGCTGTGAGCTGCCACAAGGCTATACCTCACCTGTTAGATTTCAACTCAGAAAGAGTGACCCTCTGAGCAGAAGTTTGGGCACCATGACTTGAGATGGAGAGTATCAGTTGGGTTTGAGTCATGAAACACTGTGTCCTTTCTTGCATTGTGTCCTTTCTCCCATGAATAACTTGGGTAAATTACAAAATATAGGGGCGCCTGTGTGTCTCAGTGGGTTAAGCCTCTGCCTTCTGCTCAGGTCATGATCTCAGGATCCTAGGATCAAGCCCTCATCGGGCTCACTGGTCAGCAAGGAGCCTGCTTCCTCCTCTCTCTCTGCCTGCCTCTCTGCCTACTTGTGATCTCTCTCTCTCTGTCAAATAAATAAATAAAATCTTAAAAACAAAAACAAAAACAAAATATATCTAAGAAGAATAATAGCTCAGCAATCTTCATAGAATATATTTAAAGACGAGTTCTGCTGTTTCCTGGCTTTGCAACATAGCCTTTGAAATTGTAAAAAAAAATGCAAATTGTCACAATTGCAGTAAGTCACAGACGGTGAAGATATGTAAGGATGATAAGAATTCTAAATGAATTACTGAATAAAATTATTATTATTATTTATTAAATATGATTATTAGAGTAACATATATTCTAAAACATGAGCTAAGAAGCAAACAAAAATAATAAAACAGAAACAAGCTGATAAGGAGCAGAACCAAACCTAAAAACAAACAAAAATACCTAAAATCTTGTAAGAGTAAACTTTCAAAAACATATTTTTAAAAAGTTCTATAGGAGTAGTGTAAGTACTATAAAAATTCTATAGAAGTACTATATAGGAGTACTATACATTATAACATATTTTCAAAAAGTTATATAGGAGTACTAGCAGTTTGGTTTGGTTCTGTATCTCTTCCTCATGTCACTAAAAGCATAGAACTGCCAAATTATCCTCAATACTTAGTCCCCTACCCAGACATAAGCTTTTGTTCCTATTAATTTAGTCATTAAACTTGCAAATCACTGCAAAATGTAAAGAATTGTTATGATCTAAACTTTTACTAAAGACAATAAGAAAAAATGGGTGTAAAAACACAGCATATGGCTATAAAACTTTTACAACAAACATGATTATTTCTATATTTATTTCAACATACTCACATTCCAATAAAATGAGTTAGCATTAACTTAACATGCAAAGTAGTCAGAATTTTGACACTGCGAGTGGCTAGTTTTTCATGCTCTAAAAAATATCTTGTGTAGGGCACCTGGGTGGCTCAGTGGGTTAAAGCCTCTGCCTTCAGCTCAGGTCATGATCTCAGGGTCCTGGGATCGAGGCCTGCATCGGGCTCTCTGCTCGGCAAGGAGCCTGCTTCCTCCTCTCTCTCTGCCTGCCTCTCTGCCTACTTGTGATCTCTCTCTCTGTCAAATAAATAAATAAGTAAAATCTTGAAAAAAAAATCTTGTGTAAAGTATGTGTGTGTGTGTATGCATATACGATAAAATATGAAGAGTAAGCAGGAAGAATAGAATGTGAGGATTTTTCCTGAGGGCAAGTGCAACTATTAGTCAATCAGTTTTATTTTATTTTATTTTATTTTATTTTTATTTTTTTTTATTTTTATTTTTATTGCTTTTATTATGTTTAGTTAGCCACTATATAGTACGTCATTAGTTTTTGATGTAGTATTCAATGATTCATTAGTTGTGTATAACACCCAGTGCTCATCATAAAGTCAATCAGTTTTAAACCAAGAGCAAACAAAGAGGATCATTGTCTTCAATTAAGTAGAAGAAGGAAGGAGTCTAAATGGTCCAAGATCTCATATTTCCTGTCTGGTAAAAGGAAGCACAAATCTTCTCTATAAGAAGCATCATTAATTTGTGCTCCGAGAGTTTTCACAGGCTAAGATAAATAAAACAAGAGCTAGGAAACAAATAGTAAACAAAACAAAAGCCAGTAAGCAGCAATACCAAGATTGAAACTCATGTAGACTACCTCCAGATTGTGTTTGTAACCAGTAACCATCCAATTGTCTTAGGTAGGCTGCTACCGAACAAAATACCATATATCGTGTGGCTTAAGCAGGAATTTATTTCTCAGAGTTCTGGAGGCTAGGAAGTCCAAGATCAGGATACCAGAATGATAAGCTTCTGGTGAGAGTCCTCTTCCTGGCTTTCGGATTATTTGCCTTCTTGCTGTACACTTGCACTTTGAAAGAGAGAGAGAGAATCTCTCCCATGTCTCTTTTAAGAGCACTAATCACTTTCATTAGGGTTCCATCCTCATGATCTAATTTTCTCCAAAAGGTCCCAATTCTAAATACCATCATATTGGGAATAGTCTTTAATATATGAATGGGGGGACACAAACATTCAGTTCATGCACCAGATTTTCTGCACACTGTCAAGTCGTAATTATTTTTGGCTTTGCAGGCCACCAACTCTATACAACTACATAATGCTACCAGTGTAGCATAAAAGCAGCCACAGGTAATATTTAAATAAATGGGTGGCTGTGTTCCAATAAAGTTTTATTTAGAAACCCAGGCAATAGGCCAGTTTATGTGCAGTAGATTACTGCACTCTGCTTTTAATTCTCTCATTGGTATATTAAATAAAGATACAACAGTGAGCATCATCTAATCCAAGAGCTACTTATTTGAAAATAAAGTAGATAATTTCAGGTGAGATTAACAAGGGAAAAATGAAGACACAGATTAAAAAATATAATGAAAAATGAAAGCAATGAGGTAAAATACAGAAGTTTGAGGTAATGCTAATATACAACCCACTTTCTCCAAGCCCCCTTCCCAATAGGTCCAAGTAAAGAATAGAACAATTACCTTCACCTGGTGGTGGTGTGGTAACCAGTTTGAACAGCAGAAGAAAATCATAGACTGAAAAGGAATTAACAGAGTCACAGAAACCTAAGTATGATAACAAAATATCTATGTTCATATCTGAATTCCGGAAGAAGAAGAAGATGAGTGCAACACTGAAAAAGTATAAACAAATAATGGCAGAAAATACCTTGAATTTAGCAAAAGAGATAAATCTACCTATCTGAGAAGTTCTCGGTCTCAAACAATACAAATCTAAAAAATACATGCCAAGGCACATCATAATCAAGTTTCAGAAAATTAAAGACAAATTAAAGCAGCTACAGAGAAATAAAACATTATCTGTAAGTGAAGAATAATTATAAATACCATGACTTTGTCATAAGAAACCATGAAGATTAGGAGGAAATGAAACATTTTTTCAAGTCCTAAGAGAAACAATCAAAACGAAACTGTCAGCTAAGAAATCTACATCCATTAAAAATATCCTTCAGGAATGTGGTATTCCTGAAAAGAAGGAGAACTAAGGTATTTGTTCCTGGCACACCTATCCTAAAGAATGGCTAAATGAAGTTCTCTAACTGAAATAAATGATAAAAGAAGGAAATGTGGAATATCAGGAAAGAAGAAAGAGCAAAAGAGAGAGCAAAAGTTGGATAAATATGGTAGACCATTCTCTTTAATCTTCTTAATTATGTGAGAAGATTGAATTAAAAATTACAACTTGTCGGGGCGCCTGGGTGGCTCAGTGGTTAAAGCCTCCACCTTCGGCTCAGGTCATGATCTCACGGTCCTGGGATCGAGCCCCGCATTGGGCTCTCTGCTCAGCAGGGAGCCTGCTTCCTCCTCTCTCTCTGCCTGCCTCTCTGCCTACTTGTAATCTCTCTCTCTCTCTCTCTGTCAAATAAATAAATAAAATCTTTAAAAAAAAATTACAACTTGTCTGATGTGATACAAAGGAAATGTTTAAAACAATACATTGTAAAGAAAGATGGTAAAGAGACTTAGGAAATAATATTCCTATACATTATTTGAACTAATAAAATGTTGGCACTGATATTATTTTTTTAAGATTTTATTTATTTGAGAGAGTGAGTGAGAGAGAGCACAAGTGGGGGGGCGGTGGAGAAGAAGGAGAGAGAGAAGCAGACTCCCCACTGAGCAGGAAGCCCTATGTGGGGCTCAATCCCAGGACCCTGGGATCATTACCTGAGCCAAAGGCAGACTCTTAACCGACTGAGCCACCCAGGTATTGACACTGGTATTATAAATGTATGTTACATATTTATTATGTATTTAAAGTGATGCTTAGAAAATCCATTAAAAGTCTATAGTGAGATATATTCATAAATTCCATAGACAAATCAAAATAGCTTCATCTCCATGGAACTGTGCTGAGTTAAAAAAACTCAATCTCAAAAGCTTACATACTCCAATTCTATTTATGTAACATTGAAATGGCATAATTACAGAGATGGAGATTAGAATGGTGGTTGATGGGTGTTGGAGACACCATATTTTATTCAATTCCCAGAGTTTGTAAGACAATGGAGAGAACATAGACTGTTTTATAATATTGACTTCTTGGAAAGATATAATTATTTTCATTCGAATTTTCTTTAATAATTCTCAGTGGAGTTTCAAATTTTCTTAGAAGAGATTACCCTTCTTAGGTTTATTCATATATAATTTTCTGTTATTTTCTTGATATTTTAAATAATATGAAGCTTTATTACATTATTATCTTATTACCACACACATATATATATGAAAGATATTGAATTTTTATTTTTGTTGTATATCTATAATCTTACTGAATTCACATGTTGTTGATATTAGTTTTCAGTTATTTCTACTGGGAATTTGAGGTATTAGGCATTTCATATATATAAATAATCATTTTTCTTTGTATTTCAAATTTGAAAATTTATTATTTCTTTATTTTCAACCAGTAGATTAGTTGGAAATTAAAGAACAATGTGAAGTAATCAAGTAAGGAGGTCATTTTGTCTTATTCCAACCATGGAAGAATAATCTGTCTCTTATTCTTTCCCTTTCTACCTCTAAATTCATTTCTTCTGCTTCACTTCTGGATTTTTCTTGGATGAGTTTTGTTCATTTATGTTTTCCTAGAAACTAGTAGATTACATGAAAACATTCAGATGTACATTTTTTTAAATCAGCAAATTAAGATTTAAATGTATAAATTAATTTTCGTGTCTATCATTATCTCCCTTTTTGTGCATTTTTATTTTTCAATTAAAATATATCGACTTGCTTTGAAATGTATGAATTTTTCTTATTTTTTATATTTATGACATTATATAAACTTTTATTTTTATATTTTACTCCCAAGTCATGAATAGTTTTCTTTAAATATATTTCTTTAATTCTCTTAGCTTTGCTCAGTAGCAGTATTATAGCCAGTGAGGTTTATCCAAGGCATGATTATTGCTAACTGAAAACTTAACTTTCCTTTAAAAAACAAATTTATTTTTTAAAAATCATAGGGTTCAATAGCTTAATTTATTTGCACATTATTCTCTCTCTCTGCTTCTCTCTAATATTTTTTAAATATAAACTATTTCATCCAAATATTCTTCTAATGACATTGAGTAGACTCTGACATTGAATGTGTCAATACCGAATAATATTGTTTACATACTGCAGGTTTGATTTAAATGTCTTTGAGCATAATAGAGTACATAAAATGTTATAGATGGTTGATTTTTTAGTTTAATCACTCTTTAAATTTTTAATTTGTCTAAGATCATCCAGCTAGGATGTAGTAGAATTAGTATTTTAATCCAGAATCAAACTCCAGAGACCATATGCTTAACTATTATGCTACATTGTTTGTGGATATCATTTAATTGTACTTAACTGAATTTCCCTGGGTTTCATTATATCTAAAATGTGATGATATAAGGAAAAGTTTCACTATCTCTGTCTTGTTATGAAATATCAGACATAACAAAAAGTACCAGTTTCTCTTTACTTCCTTTATTTTAAATATTTTTTATACAAATACCAATAATTTCATCTTTTCTATAATTCCACAACATTCTCATTGTGTAAAACATTTAAGAATTTGATACAGTTTAGCATCCTTCAGAAATATTTTTTGAAATTCACTGAAAACTAGCTTGCCACAAAGAAAAATGAGACTTTATTGCTTCTCTAATGAGTAGGACTAATTTATAATTGGCTTAACCCTATAGGAATTCTAAGGAGAACCAATAAAATGGGGCTCTCAGTAGGCGCTCATTTAAGTTCTGTGTACACAAAAAGAGTAGTCAATTGTTTTCCAGACAATTTCTGAAAATTAACCTAGTACTTTGCTAACAAAACCCAGACTCGCCCAGCTTGACAGTTCAGCAATTTGAAGATTCTTATCCCTGCAAGTTAAAACTTGAGAAAGTTAGAGGTGCCTAGGTGGTGTAGTCAGTTAAGTGTGGGATTCTTCATTTCCGCTTGGGTCCTCCCCTCAGGGTCATGAGCTTCTCATAGGGCTCAGCTCAATGGGGAGTCAGCCTCTCTCCTCCCCCACCCCTCCCTTTGCTCATGCTCTCTCTCTGTCTCTCTAAAATAAATGAATAAATCTTTTTTTTTATGTATTAGAAAAAGGAGAAAATTGAAGTGACAGTTGCTATTCATGGTGACAGTCCACCCTTCTCAGGTCTTGGTGGAGAAAGGGTGGATCCAGAGTGGGGAGGGAGGGTAAAGTGAGGTGTCAAAGATATCTTCTGAGAATAATTTAAAGAAATACCAGCAGAGACCAAGGATATGATGACTTTGGGGAAACACTTCAAAGGATTCAGGTATTTCCCCCAATTTTCTTCAAAATTCCTACTGAAACAAATGTCCTGCTAAGAAATTCTTTGTGTCCTGGTCTTTAGTGTTCTGGTTGACATCTATCTAAGAAGGTTCATGCATCTTATACAAAATATTCTGTTCAAGACCCAGTGATTTCATAGGGTAGGTCTGAGCCAGTTTTTGTTTTTTTAATTAACATATCATATATTATTTGCCCCACGGGTACAAGTCTGTGAATCATCAAGCTTACACCTTTCACAGCACTCACCATAGCACATACCCTCCCCAATGTCCATAACCCAGCCACCCTATCCCTACCCTCCCACCCCCCAGTAACCCTCAGTTTGTTTTGTGAGATTAAGAGTCTTATGGTTTGTCTCCCTCCTGATTCCATCTTGTTTCATTTTTTCCCTTCCTACCCCCCATGAGCCCCCCTGCCCTGCCTCTCAAATTCTTCATATCAGAGAGATCATATGATAATTGTCTTTCTCTGATTGACTTATTTTGCTTAGCATAATACCCTCTAGTTCCATCGACATCACTGCAAATGAATGAGGTCTGAGGCAGTTTTAAGGTTGTTTCCTTATCCTCTGTTTTGCTCCTGTCTTGGGTTTAATAGATGCGATACTTTTTCCTGATTCTTCCCTCTGAAGTATATTTTAGAGAAAGAAAAGCAGCTTGTTTAAATGACATGAAAACAAAAAATTTCATCTTTGTTTTAATGTCTAAATCTTTAGCTGCATGAAAATAAGAAAGAAATAATTTTAAAAAATAATAGCATCATATCCTATTATAAGATGTACATTTAATTCAAGGAAAGCAATAAAGTTGCAGGTGCTGTTTTTAAAGGAAAACACTGTTAGCCATTGTTGTTCATATTTAGAAAAATGGATATTAGCTGAGGAATCATGCAATTTTCTCTACTTTTCCTACCTCTTCTGTTGAATTCTGAAAAACATTCAGATAAGATGGAATTTTATTATTATTATTATTATTATTATTATTATTAGTTCACCAGGGTTTATGCAGAAAATATATTTTAAAAATATAATTGTCACCTTAAAATTATTATTGGGGAACATTGCACAAACTTAAAAACCAGTATATACAGGTAATAATGATTGACATAATTTTAACATTTAAGCAGAGAGACCAACCAAAAAAAAGTGCAACATTTTAAGATTATAGTGTAGAAAATTATAGGAATGATATCTTTCTTAATAAGGGCTGTTCTTTCTTACAATAATAAAGTATATAGAATAAAAAAGAGCATGGAATTTGAAGCAGCAACTTAGGGTTTGGCTGAAATTAAAATCTTTTTTTAAATAAATAATTATTTCTTTATTTGACAGAGAGATAGACAGCACAACTAGGCAGAGCAGCAGGCAGAGAGAGAAGGAGAAGCAGACTCTCTACCAAGCAGGGAGCCCGATGAGGGCCTCGATTCCAGGACCCTGGGATCATGACCCAAGCCGAAGGCAGCCACTTAACTGACTGAGCCACCCAGGCGCCCTTTGGCTGAAATTAAGACTGAGTATGTAAAGTCCCTATGATATAGAAAACACAAATGGTAGATAATATAAAAAAAAAAGTTTAAACACATTAAATGGCATAGGAAGGAAATACCAAAGCGTGATTAATAATTATGTGATTCTTGGGGTGCCTGGGTGGCTCATTTGGTTAAGCAACAGCCCTTGGCTCAGGTCATGACCCTGGAGTCCCAGGATTGAGTCCCTCATCAGGCTCCCTATTCAGCAGGAGTCTGCTTCTCCCTCTGACCCTTTCCCCTCTCATACTTGCTCTCTTTCTCATTCTCTCTCTCTCCAATAAGTAAATATAATCTTTTAAAAAAATGTGGTGTATATGTACAAAAGGCAAATGTTGACAAGATTGGAACACTTGTATACTGTTGGAGGGAATGCAAAATTGTGTGACTGCTATGGAAAACAGTACTGAGGTTCCTCAAAACATTAATAGAACCACCATATGATCCAGCAATTCCTTTCTTGGGTATTTATTCAAAATAATTGAAATCAGGATCTCAAAGAGATATTAGAACTTCCATGAGCAGGGAGCCCGAGATACGGGGCTTGATCCCAGGACCCCAAGATCATGACTTCAGCCTAAGGCGGACACCCAACCCACTGAGCCAACCAGGCACCCCTACACCACATTTGTTTTATCCAATCATGTGTCAATGGACATTTAGGTAGTTTCCACATCTTGGTTTTTGTGAATAATGCTGAACATGTTCCAATCTTGCCAATATTTGCCTTTTGTTTTTCTGGTAATAGCCATCCTGACAGATGAGAGGTGATATCACATTGTGGTTTTGATTTCCATTTCCATGATAGTGACATAGAGATTTCATGAATATGATACCAAAAGTATAGGCAACAAAAGCAAAAATAGCCATGTGAGACTACCTCTAAAAAGATTCTGCTCAGTAAAGGAAACAATCAACAGAGTGAATGGACAACCTACAGAATGGGAGGAATTATTTGCAAAACATATATATTAGGAGAGGTTAATCTTCAGAATATATAGGCTACTCCTACAATTCAATAGCAAAACACACACACACACACACACACACACACACACACACAACAACAACAACAACAACAACAACAAAAACAAACCTAATGACCTGATTTTTTAAATGAGCCAAAAACTGGAATAGGCATATCTCCGAAGGGGACATACAAGTAGCCAACAGATGTATTTTTTTAAAAAATGAGTAAATGCTTTGGAAACTCCTTTATTTGGAAACAGGTGTTCTTCATGCTCTAGCATTAAGTCAGTATTTACATTTTTAAAATATAAATTTTTAATTTTTAATGTAAAATTTATTCTTAAGGTTTTGTTTATACGTAAATATATGTCCCCCTCTTCATTGTTTCCCACTGATGTTAAGGTTAATGTGAAATAAAATGCGAACAAGAAAGCCATCTTAGTTATAAAGGAAATTGCATTTTTAGAAAAGTGGAACAACCAAATAGAATGAGTCATATCCCTCACTATCCTGGCAACATCCTATCAGCCCCAGATGTTTTATGCTCAGAATATTATATGAGGAAAGAATAAACTTAGGTTTCATTTCAGCCACATAGCTTTTGCCCTGTCACAGCCGCCAAATCAGTTTCTCAAGTAATATAAATGTTTACAAAATATGTCATTTATCAGTTCTAAAACATCAATTATAAGACATTATTAACTTAATAGCTTTTAGAGGGGCGCCTCGGTGACTCAGTTGGTTAAGAGTCTGACTCTTGATTTCAGCTCAGGTCTTGATCTCAGGGTCATGAGTTCAAGCTCCCTGTAAAAAAATAAATTAACAGAAAAACAGCATTTAGACAAAGATGGCATGCTGTTATAAATTGTGCGATGATGCCTATTAAAATTTTTTTTTAAACTATGGAAACTCCTGTTTATAACCAGGATGATACTCATTAATATTTTCTATACCTAATTTTACTTTGAATTCTTGATTCATCAGAGTGAGAAATACAACTTTTTCCATCAAACAAGTTTTGTTTTTACATATTATGTATACTTAATTCTCTATCACAAGCTGATAACTGTAGCTTTATTCATTTATGAACTATTTATTGGTATAAATTTACCCTTTTTATTTTAGTTCATCCTATCCACCTTGCATTCAGCTTATTTTGCTGTGATTAATGTCATCTATGCTTTATTTTTGCTTCTGTTTGAACTATCTTTTCATAATTCTTTACTAATTTTTTTCCACTTTGGTGAGTTGCCTTATATAAAGAATCACTAATTTATGTGTTCAAAGTATCTTTGTTTTAAACTTTTGATATGTGTGGGTTGGACCTCCTTGGCAGATTTGTAATATTTAACTTCTTTCATCTTTTTCTGATTACTCAAAAATTTCCACAGTCTTCTAGTGTGAAATGAATTTGTTATAACACTTTACTTTCTTTAATAGTGTTTTACAAGTCTGTTGCTCTGGTTAGAACTCTCTGACTGTTTACATTCAGTTAGAAAAAAACAAACGTTAAATTACTGGGTATTTTGAAATGTCACGTTATATCCCTGACACATTCTAGGCTTCCAATTTCCACCCCAGTTAAAGGCAAGAAATCCTGTAGATTTTTTTTTGCCCTTCCTCTTCCCAAAACTTTTTCAGGAATGCATAAATATAATACCATATGTTTAATCCAGATAATAAATTGAAAATTATTTTTACATTATGTATTTTGTCCTTCAAGTATGTATTTCATTCTGTAAGTTTATATTTTAATTTTTCTGACTTGTTTTGAATTAACTTTATATTTTCATCTTTTTGAAATTTATTAGTAGCCTCCGAGCAGACTGGCAAGCCCAGGGGATTCAGTGGGATAGCTTTCAGGTTTCCTACAACACATTTAGCTCTAAAGATTTTTACCCGCAGATAAGCCCTTAAAGGGCCTTTTGGTTATCAGATGCTCAGAACCCTAAGGATAATGTTTCAAAGTCCCCTTACCCCACCAGGAAAGGCACCAAGTGGTTTCCAGTGATTTCTGCAGAAGTGATAGATGCATGGAAAGAGAATCTAGATTCTAGGAGAAGAGGGGGTTGACATATATCAGTTATCAGCTTCAAGACCAACTGAAGCCACAGAGATTCTAGCTGGTCACACTAATGNTAATGTTTCAAAGTCCCCTTACCCCACCAGGAAAGCCACCAAGTGGTTTCCAGTGATTTCTGCAGAAGTGATAGATGCATGGAAAGAGAATCTAGATTCTAGGAGAAGAGGGGGTTGACATATATCAGTTATCAGCTTCAAGCGGCTTGCAGCTCGAATGATGCATATCAGTATGAATGGTAAGATTAGACTAGATTTGTTAAACATAGGTTGAATTTACTACTTGTAGATCCGGTATTATCAATCAACGTTAAAGTATATAGTATAAACATAGTTATTGGAAGAGATATAGTCGGCTAATTGACTTTTTCGAGGTGTGGATAGTTTACTCTTTCTATAGACAAACAGGCCAAAATGGAATCCGGGATAATTGCGGAGAAAGAATCCGGCGCCACGCTGTGCCTCCCCCCAGGATGTATAGCATTTAACTTTAGGGCTTCCTGACCTTACACGAAACCCTTGACTTGCATCAGAACTAGGAGTAACCATAAAAAAGGGGCACTATACAGATAAGCAGAACAGGCCTCATCTATCAAGCTTTTTGAGAAATACCAGGTGCATCTACGAAGGTTCCTTTAATTAATAAGTAAACATTCTGGTTGTGTTTTATCACCCTTTGTTACAATGATATAAATACAGGACCCCGAGCCCTGAGGTTTTCGGAGACTCCTGAGACATCATCCGAGTCCGTCTCCTCATTTCGTATCGCCGACGCCCTCCTTTCCTTCGGGGACCCCTGACTGTTGCTGGAGCTGGCCTCCGGCAATGTTCTTTTTATTATTTTTCCCAGAAATGGTCAACAATTGTGTTACTGATAAACACGCTGATCTCTGCACCCCACCTAGCCCCTTCACTGAGGAGTTGCACTATTTCCTGTCTGCTCCGATTGCTGACTGCTAATGGCTGCCAGTTGTCTTCGTCAGAGTATGGTCCTCAGATAAGGGAGGTGTCCCATCCAGGAAGCTATGCTGCCACTGCTCTAGGACACCCATCCACCCAATGTCTTTCTCACTGTGGTGGGGATGTAAAGACTCACTGATACACCCTCACTGTGGGTCCAACTTTATAGTACAATTCATGTTCCAGATGACTCCACGAAGCTAGGCTAAAGCTTGTCCGTAGCTGAAATCTCATTCCTGTTTCATTGTCTGGCCTGCCCTGTCCAGCATCTCTACTCCCTTTCTGAGGACACTACCTCAAGAATTGCATTTACAGGAATCCCCATCTAAAGCCTTTCCTTACAGGAGGCCTAACTGAAGTCAATATTATTTAGATTCTATGAGATGTTAGATAGCTAAGTTTATCGGAAGTGATGAAAGACAACTTTATCTCAGAATTACAGAATTAAGGAAAACCTTATTGCTGTAAAATTTAGAGATGTTGCCATAGTGTGACCTGCAATTTATTCCCACAACAAAGAAATCTTAGGTTAATCTGATTTGTATTACCCTGGTTATTTCTCTATGCCTTTCCTTAGTTTAAGTTTTCTAGTGTTGCCAAAGTATAGAAATTGCTTTGGTTTTTGTTTTGTATCATTTTGTTTTGTTTTGTTTTTGTTTTTTAAGAAATACGCAGCTACCTTTCTATGTACATTTACAAGGTCCCCCCATAAATTTTTTGTTTTAAGTAATGGAAAAGTAATATATATTTTCAATCTTATCAATCATGGTTATATATTAATATTATAGTAGGTTGTCATTATCTTTCTACTACTTGATTGCTTATTTTGTCTTTGTTAACATATTCTGTATATGAAAATATAATTTCAAGCTTTTTTCTTCTTTACAAATTCCATTTTCCATAACCTCTATATATTCCAAATTAAGTGTTTACTGCATTCTAATTTTCATGACAATAATTCTGCTCTACTAAATTACTTTAGGCCTCGGACACTGTATTTTTATATCAAGCAGTTATCTCTGTGATTTTTCGACCCTAGCTCACAAACACATTTATAAACAAACATGCCTTTCTTCACCTCCCAAGCCTGGGACAACCCGAGAAAGAGGCACTGATTCCATTTTGTATGGTATTAAAATATTAGCTTTGGTGGAGAAAAACTAATTTGGCAAAGTGTATTTAGATCTGTGGCCAAAGTGTTTGCCAACTGTTCCTATTCATCCCACCCCCAACACCATTCTAGACAAGAAATCTCACCTAAGAGAAGTGGTGATCTTTAGGGTTGGAGCATTTATTTGGTTTTACTGATAAGGAGAGAAGAACAATAAAACAAGAACATGAGTAATACACTAATGCTTGTTGCTCTTAATAAGTTTCCTCCACCCAATCAAGAAATGTGAATTACTGGGCGCCTGGGTGGCTCAGTGGTTAAGCCTCTGCCTTTGGCTCAGGTCATGATCCCAGGGTCCTGGGATCGAGTCCCGCATGGGCTCTCTGCTCAGCATGGAGTCTGCTTCCCCCTCTCCCTCTGCCTGCCTCTCTGCCTACTTGTGATCTCTCTCTCTGTCAAATAAATAAATAAAAAATCTTTAAAAAAAAAAAAAGAAATGTGAATAGACACTATTCACCTCCATGACTGAGAGGCACAGCAAGAAGGTGGACATGTTCCTCTAGACAAAGTTCTCCCACATAGAAAGAAGAGTCCATATACATGGAAATTTCCCTTGCAAGAATCTGCCGAGGAATTTTTCTAAATGTCAGTAGAATCTTCTGTATATTATTTGCTGACAATAATATTAACCCTGCACTCCCTTATTCTTTCCTATGATTTTCCCTTATAGAAAATCCATATTTGAATATTTTCATACATTTGTCTCTGATGCAAGTTAATTTTTCATAACATATCATTTATAAATACATATTCCCTTCTTCAAATCCCTGATTACTTCTCTGGCATATCAACTTGAGAACACAAGTGAAAGAAAAAAACAATTAATCTCCGATAGGCAACACCTCAGAAATTATTCCTTTTCTTCAAATGCTCCCTCCTCTTTCAACCTTGTTTTATTGATCGAGACTACATGTCTCTGCTTTCATTCTTCAAAATGAAATGCCTCCCTGCAGTACATTTTCAGGGATATGTGATATATGAACTAATGTTCAAGTAGAAAGAAAACATGTTCAAATTAGGAAGGCCTCAAAAAGTATAACCATATCCTCCCCATTTTTCTGAAATTGCTTATTCCCTAGTTTTAGTAGTTGGTATTGTTTTAAGGAAAATTAGATCTACTACAAACAGTCTAGTGAAAAAATCTAAATCCTGCTATAAAGTAACTATTCTTAAAGATATGTATATACCTGGCTAGGCTGATTTTCTTATTTTCGTTTTTAATTATTATGACTTTTTTATTTAAAGAAAAAATGAGCCTTAGAAAATATTTAATGACTTTCTTGTAACTGCAGAGTCGATAAGTGACAAAGCTAGGGCTCTAAGTGGGGCCATCTGAATCCAGAGATCTGACTGTAGAAAGCTATGCTTCAACATGTCATGTTGTCATCTCTCTTCCTCTCTTTCAGTTTCTTTCTCTCTCACCCACATTTCTATCATCTGCCTTCCCAGTGATTAATCTATCTACATATCTATTTGCTATTGATCTAATCAACTAATATATATATATATATATATGCATTAGAGCTAGGATCGAAAAATCACAGAGATAAATGCTTGATATATATATTATATGTATTATATATAATATATATACTATATGTATTATATATAATATATTATATATGTATTATATATATAATAAATATATATATTATATGTATTATATATATATTCCCTCATGTTCAACTACTAAATTTGATGGGGCAATTGGACAATATAATTCAAACATGATGTTTTCACACATTTATTGAATGGATATTATGTCAGGAGGACTACTCAGAAATTAAAAAGGCAATACGCAACATCGAGATGAGTTGTCCATGTTTAGAAAAAAATATATTTCTTTGCAAAAGTGATTATAAGAAATATTTTATACACACCCTCTCCCATACACACTTAGGAGCACACTCTCACTGACAAAAAAAAGAAAATGTTTAACGTATAAGCACGCGAAAGTAACCTCTGCAACAAATGGTTCTACCCAAGGACAAGCTCTAACAGTGCACCTGAAATATGACCCACTATGTGCAGTACATAACTATTAAGCAGAGGAATTATCACCCACAGGAAAGAAATATACTACTAATTAGAGTAAATGAAATAAATGTCACCAAACAAAAGTTACATCAAAGCATTGGTCTGAATTATTTAAATATGTCTGGTTAAGATATGTTTTGTTTACTTTTCTTTCTAATATAGAATCCCCAAATAAATCTGCCAGTTGCCCATTGACTGGAAATTGAAAATTTCTTATCTTCAGGACATTAAAAAACTATTTACTAGTATCTTATTTTTACTGTGAAGCTCTGTTAACTTCTGAGAACTTGACATTACCAAATAAAGGTCAGAACTTGATAATGGGATTTTTAAGTTATAAATATGTATAATTATAGATATTTATATTTATGTAATATATATGTTATGTGTGTGTGTAAATAAATAGATGTTGCTGACTATGGCAATATGAACACTTCCCAGCTAAATTTCATAAAGTTTAACTTATTTTAGCTATTGCATTTCAGACAAAAACAATCTGTAACATGGAAAGAAATCTCTAAAAGAGTTATACAGAATATCATGAAAATTTCAATTGCTAAAGTAGGTCACAGCAATTAAATTGCCTTCTTAACAGGTCTACTGGTAATTCTATTATTCCTATAAGTTACATTTTTACAAAGTTCCTTTGAAAATATTGCTCTTTTGTTTATAAGCTTTTAAAGACACATTCACGCAGCCTGTCAACCATTTCCTTTCATTATAAAAAGTCATTTTGGTAAAGTCTTGATTTAATTAATAGACTGTATTCATTAGGGCAACTGACCAACTGAAGAATCCCTGCTGCTTTATTCAATAGAAGTAGCTCCTGGAGTTTTGTGTTTAATTTGCTCCATTTTCCCTGGTTCATAAACCATGAAAACTCTGATTTTCAGTATTTTTCTCGGCTCTCTGATTGAATCAGTTTCCAAGAAATAAGACATATGGGTGACTTATATCTCCTCTATTGATACTCTTTCTTGCCAAAATTTATTTTTTTTTAATTGCCAACACAAGGATTTTCTAGGCTAGGTACTTATGTAGGTCTATTGTTCAAATATATTATATTGAATGGCCTTAAATCTCCATGCTTCTTATCAGAACTGATAATATGATATTAACAAAGGATATTAGCAAAGCTCTTTTAAAACTTTAAATATGTGTATTTGGAAGGTTCATTTGACTTAATTACAGAGAGCATAATAATTCTAGCTTCTAGGGGTGCCTAGGTGGCTCCATCGGTTAAGTGTGTCATGATCTCAGGGTCCTGGGATTGAACTCCTCTGCCTCAGCTCCACACTCAACAGGGAGCCTGTTTGAGATTCTCTCCCTCCTTCTGCCCTTCCCCCATCCCAGCTAATGCTTTCTGTCTCTCTCTAAAAAATAAGAACAATTCTAACTTCAAAAGAACTTTAATAAGAAAACTTCTAAAGAAATTTGACAGAGTTGTGTCTTCTACTATGCAGCCTGTTTTCTGCACCATGTTGGTCCCAAGGTCCTTAGTTTTGGGACTCTCCTCTAGACAATTTTAGATAGCAGGCTCCTGAGTGTATGGCAGTGGGATGGGTGAAGGAGTTGCAGAGCCTAGCTTTCTTAATAGGAGCTGTTAGATCACACACTTAAGCACTACAGAAACAGTTTTTTATCTGCAGCCCATAATGGGACTTAATCCATGAACGTTGATGGGAAACAAATAGACAGATGCATCCTTTATGTTTACTAATATCTAACTGAAACTTTGCACATCTTAAATATATATGCACAATGAAAATTAGTATGAAGGTAGCTTGTCACCAATTAAGATGGTATACAGATTCATATTACAGAACAAGTGCTACAGATACCATGAAATATTTTTCAGTCATCATGACTTCTATATATTTTATATTGCAATATTAATATGATATAATATTCATATATGTCTACATATTTTTATATTTATAATTTATAATTTATTACATTATGTTATACTTTTATATGGATATATTTATAATAATATATTTTCTTTTATGCCTCCTACCACAAGAATTCATCACTTTATCAATATGAACATATATATAATTACATTTTTAGTAATTTTGATATTTTGATTAACATTTCAGTATAATTTGATTCTTTGCAATCCTAAGTATTTTATGAATTTACAAAAATTATAGTGAGTGCACAGGCAACAAAAGCAAAAACAGACAAATGGGATGATATTAAACTTAAAAGCTTTTGTTCATCAAAGGATATAGTCAACAGAATGGAAAAGCAATCTACAGAATGGGAGAAAATATTTGCAAAGTGTATATCTGATAAGAGGGTTAATATCCAGAATATATAAAGAACACTTACAGTTCAACAATGAAAAATGAAGTAATCAGATTAAAAAATGGGTAAAGGGCTTAGATAGACATTTCTTCAAAGATGATATACAAATGGACAAGTATATAAGAAGATGCTCAAAATCACTAATCATCATAAAATACAATTAAAAACCAAAATGATATATCATCTCATACCCATTGGCATGGCTACTGTTAACAAAATGGAATATAGTGTGTTGACTGGGATGTAGAGAAGTTGCAAACCTTATGCATTGTTGGTAGGATCGTAAAATGGTGTAAGCACTATAAAAACAGTATGTAAGTTCCTAAAAAAAATAAAAATAGAATTAGCATATGATCCAGCAATCCCACTTCTAGCCATATATTCAAAAAAACTGAAATTAGAATATCAAAGAGATATTTGTACACTCATGTTCATTAGCACCATTCACAGTAGCTAAGAAGTAGAAGCAACACAAATCTCCACCAATGGAGAAATAGGTAAATAAATATGGTATCTACATACACTGATACAAAGGAGCCATACAAATTGAGCAGATCCTTTTGTATGCTACAACATGGAAGAAACTTAAATACATTATGCTAAGTGAATTAAGCTAGTCACAAAGGGACAGATACTGTATAATTCCACTTTTATGAGATATCTAAAGTAGTAAAGTTCACAGATATAAAAATTAGAATGATGGTTACAAGTGCATGAGGAGAGGGGGAATTGTATTTAATGGATATAGATAGAGTTTCATTTCTACCATATGAAAAGGTCCTGGAGATCTGTTTCATGACAAAATAGACATAATTAATGTTACTGAAATGTACACTTGAAAATGGTTAAGATAGTAAATATTATGATATGTATATGTTACCACAGTAAAAGAAAAATACGGCGGAAAGTTGTAGGCTTCATTCGACTTCCCAAGACTCTTTGGTGTGAAAATGGTTACAACTCTACTGTGGAACAATATTGGACATGTCTGATTTGCCCCTTCATAATGATTCTTTCTTAGTGCAATGCATTATTGACCTTCTCAGATAAGTCATCATGTAACCAATAAGTTTACAATAATAGCTCTGAGCACCTTAGAATTTTGAAAGGGCAACAACAACATAAGTCATGACCCTTGTCAACAAGTAATCTAGATTTCATTAAGACCACCAGATATGTATCTGAAAAGATTTTAAGACATTCAGAAAGTAATACCTCTTTCGTCTCACTAATAGAGTACCCACCAGTCCTATAATTTTCCTCATATCTTTCAGATTTAAATAAGAATTTTTAAATTCTAGTTAATTAGCAGTTCAAGCAGAATAAGATCTCATCTTTTAGAAAATACCTGCCAGGTATGAGGATAAATGACATGATTATTTGATTAGACCTGAGTTTTTATAGCTGAATATTTGAATAAACCAAGACTTACTATATTCCTGCACTCTATAACACTTTTATCTTCTAATCCTTCCCTGCTTCTGAAAAAGGCACAAATTGAAAGGGAGTTTATAAGTTTCATCTCAGATACAAGAAATAACTTGCAATACAGGGCAGATTGATGGTAATTATCTCCAGCTCCCTATAGTACTATTATTAATAATAATGGTGATTCAAATTGGAAGTCCTTTGAATATGGGTAAGTGGTTGTAAAAACGGAAATTTCAACCTGATGAATTCACATGCAATCACTTATATTTATAGAAGGTCCCAAAAGGATGGGACTAGCAATTGCACTGAATGTATTCAATTGGGTCTGGCCTTTCTATTTTATGTTTGGGACTACTTTTATATAGCACTGCATTAAAAAAAAGTGGTTAACAGAATTGAATACTAGATTTATTTTTGAAAAAGATATGTTTGAGCATAATTTTTTTTACCCTTGCTACTAATTATTGTATTCGATGATGACAGTAATGGCTTTATGACTTTGGCTATGTTCCTACTGAAAGTGGAGATTTAGGCAGGGTTTCGGTACAATCAGCTTTTCTGAATTTCTCAGAAAGAAAAATTGAGAGATGAGTGGACAGGAAGTGGAAAAGGCCAACATAAATGTCTGTGATTGAGGATATTATCTATGCAATTGGAATTGTTTCTATTAGGACTTCCTAGGTGGTATACAGCCTACCTTCTTGAATTGTCAGCTGAAAGAGAGATGTGTGAAGTAATCGTTACTGTCTTCTGTCCCACTGGTTGAAGTTGGTGAAAAATTATCTTTCTTTTTTTTTTTTTTGGACACAGAGAGAGAAATTACAAATAGGCAGAGAGGCAGACAGAGAGACAGGGAGAGGAGGAAGCAGGCTCCCTGCTGAGCAGAGAGCCCGATGCGGGCCTCGATCCCAGGACGCTGAGATCATGACCTGAGCCGAAAGCAGAGGCTTTAACCCACTGAGCCACCCAGGCGCCCGAAAAATTATCTCTTTCACATTGCCAGTTTGTATGTGCATATTCATGATTAGTGGGACCTGCACTGATTAAAAAAAACAAAAACAAAAAACAAAAAACATGGTGACAAAAAGTAAAAAAAAAAAAAAAAAAGAAGAAGAAAATAAAAAAAGGAGTGGAACGCAGAGTGGTCTTCTTCCAGCATGAAGAGAGTCTGAAACGGGACAGAGGTGTTTGTGGAAATGAGAGGTGCACAAAGTGGAGGTGCTGCAGGGCACCAGAAGCTTCTGTTACAATCCACCCCTTTTAGTACTCAACTCAACTCAGGTCCTACATTAAGTCTGTTCAAGTAGTGACTCTGCAGGAAAGTGACAAGCTGCAAATTTTCCAGGAGAGTCAATATAAGACAATTGTTGAAAACATCCTCGATGCTGCAACTGATCTTGAGGCCATAACTAATACTTATCAATGTTTTACCTTAGGAAAATGTAGCTTTTCCATATTGGCTATTCTAGGTAGTATGAACCATACTTTTGTATGACCTTTGGCAAATCATAGTTGCTAAATTATTTATTAGTTTTTACAGAGCCCTGAAATACTGAAGAGAAATGTTCTGGATCATACTTTACCCCTCTCAAACTTTTTGGCTATAAATATCTTTCCTTTCTGGGACCCAGAGCCTCTAAACTAGGAGAGCTCATGACTACAAGAGTAGGAAGATTAAATTCAACTATTGGGACACTAGAGTGTGGTGAAAAGAACCAAACCTGTTTTCACTAATTTATTCTGTTACTCAGTCATTTGTTAAATGAATATACTACATCTTGAATCACAGAGTCTTTAAATACTCCCTGAGCCCTGAGAGAAATTAACGCTACCTATAGAAGGATATTCCATTATTTTACTAATATGGCTGCCTCCTAATGATGTGGCATGTGCTTGAATCACTGGACACAAGTCATGTGTCAAATGTTTCTATTATTTCAAACAAATGGGTGGTGCCCTGAGCCAATGTTATACAGGATCACATACTGTTAAGTTAGGTATTCTGTATAGATGTATATGGCTCCCATGATTTCAATTCCAGTCGGGATAAACTGCTGCCATGACATGTGGTAAGAAAGAGTGGGATGAATAATGTCTCCCCAAAACTCATATATACCTGAACTACCTAGATTGTGATCTTATTTGGAAATAGATCTTTGAAGACATAAGTGGTTTAGGATCATATGGGATTATACCAGATAATAATAGGCCCTAAATCCAACAACTGCTGTCTTTATAAGAAGAGAAGAGGACATAGAGACAGAACGTCATGTGAAGACAAGGGCATATTGGAATTATGCAGCCACAGAGACTTCAGACAGAGTGAGGCGCTGCTGACATCCTGATTTTAAACTTCTGGCCTTCAGAACTGTGAGAAAATAATTTTTGTTTGCTTATTTTAAGCAACCCAGTTTGTGGTGTAATTTGTAACAGCAGCCCTAGGAAACTAATACTTAAACATTCTGCTGCGACTCACTTGCTAATGTCTGGACAGTATCCTCAAGGGGTGATATCACACAAATCCACAGTGTAATATTTTCTGCTGCGGATCAGAGGAGGCATTCAAAAATAGTAGAAGCTGGATGTTTGTTCATTCTGCTCTCTTTTGCTTAATGTACACATCCTTTTCCATTCTTTGACTTTCAATTGACTCTTTAGACATAGAATTGCTGGATCATATGATGTCCTTAAGCTTAACACTTTGAGAAACTGCTAAATTATTTTCCAAAGTGATTGTGCCATTTTACATTCCTGGCAACGATATATTGGGGCACAAATTCCACTTTATCTTTCCCAATGCTTTCTATTCCTTGTCATTTTATTATAGTCATTCTGTTGGGGGGAAAGTGGGGTCTTGCTTTCATAAGCACTTTCATATAAGATGAAGAGGTTGGGCATCCTTTCATGTGCTTACTGGTCCTTTATAACTAATGGCTTTCCAGAGGTCAGCCCTGTATCTACTTAGTTTAATGATTAGTGAATGATTATTCAGAAGGTGGGATGATCAAACACTTTGGTAAGATTTTCACCTTTTGCTAATGATCTACATTTGTGTTGCAGAGCAGTTTCAATTTCCAACTTGTTTTCAACTTTGTCCTGGTTTTTCCATTTAACTGGACTGTCTCATGTTCTCCCTATGTGTGTGCACTGTCACCTGGACACTGAGAAATGAGTCCAATGTGTTGATGACTCTGTCCTCTTCAGGCTCTCCTGTGCCTACATGAAGCTGTTTCAGTCAGCCAAAGATGTCTGGTAATTTAGCAAATCCTCCTCTGTCATAATTTCTGGATCTCCCTAATATATATAACTGGCTACTTGGCTACTGCTTGCCCCAGCCAGGATCAAACTTCAGTATCCCCAGGTTTCTCATTGTTCCCATTACTCACCACTGAGGTCCCTACGATTATTAATAATTTCTCTGGATGTGGTGTTTTGCACTCTGTTCTAAAAAAGTGACATCTTTTCTTTCAGGAAGATGTTGATTTTTAGGGCCAGCCTTCTCTGGTTAAACCGTAGAGCTGCGGGGGAAAAGAGCAACCTCAGGCATTAATGCAATGATTCCCAATGTTCTTACTCAAAGTTCAGTAGCTTTCTAAAAATAACTATTTTCCAACTTGTTGAATGCCTTTGGTTGATTTTCATAACCCCGAAGTGATTATTTTAGACATTTTATTTGTCCAATGTTATTATTGCTTTTTTATTATTTACAGGGGTTGCCAAATTCTTCATTTGGCCACACTGCACTGTGTCTTTAAAATCAGGAACATTTTGGGGGCGCTTGGGTGGCTTAGTCGTTAAGCGTCTGCCTTTGGCTCAGGTCATGATCTCAGGGTCCTGGGGTTGAGCCCCACATCAGGCTCCCTGCTCAGTGGGAAGCCTGCTTCTCTCTCTCCCACTCTGCCTGCTTGTGTTCCCTCTCTCGCCGTGTCTCTCTGTCAAATAAATAAATAAAATCTTTTAAAAAAATAAAAGAAAAGAATAAAAATTTGAATTTACTACACTTAAATTGTTTGTGAAATTTCTCATAATTTTGTTTTTCAGTACCCCTTAGGCTACCTTTTGGATTAGCACCTAAAATAACATTTTTAAAAAAGGTATTATTGGACCCAGGTGGTGAATAGAGATGACTATTTATTCTGGATTTGAGGGTTAAAATTTCAAAATAAGACACATTTAGATCATAACACATGTGTGCATGGATGGCACTATTCCCAATAGGGCCACCATCTCTAATACTGCGTTGACATTCAAAGAAGTAAGATTTGCTCTTCATTCTACTGACAGTGATTATGTTCTTTCATGGGTGTTTGAAAAAGGAAGGCATTAATTCTTAATTTTCCCCAAGTGTATCTCTTCTGCAGAATGAAGACTTCTACCCATCCTATAGAGACATGGATGGCTAAATTCAAGAGCTAAGAAAAGAGAAGGGAAAGTGTATTCTCCAACCAAGCTCAAGGTTATTTGCTAGTGACGTGTTAGGAAAAGAAAAGAGTGCAGTGGGGGAAAAATGCCAATCTGTTTTCAAAAACATAGAGTATGAGTTATTTTAGTGTTGCTTATTGTGCAAAAATGCTTAGTAACATGAATACTTAGTAGTATATTCTTTCAAATGTATTGTGCTATTAAATGTAACAGATTAGAATCATAATTTCTACATATGATTAAAAAGCAGCTGTTGTATTTTTTCTCCTACACTAAATTCCTCTCATAAATACACAACACTTATTTTAAAATCTGCCATACTCATTCAGAAAATATTCATTGCATCATTAATTTTCACACTATGACCTTCATGTTATCAGAATGGTCATGTCTCACCATTACCATAATTAATACTAAGTCCGGAAAAGTCATATGTCAAAAATACTTTGCAAATCTAATACTCAGTGACCCAAGATTATAAATAAATTGGTACCAAAATTGAAACATCTATATAACCTCTGTTATTACTTCCCAGTGACATGAAGTAACAATAAATAAATAACATTAGAAGATCTGTTACTGATAAAGTTACAACACAAGATTTATTTTTTAAATGAAAGACAGAGGTAAATAGCTACCAGAGGAAAGTATCTTCTCCTAAATCATCTTTAGAAATTAAAGAGTGATCAAGAATAGCTTTCATATACAATAGCCACAAAAAGAAAGCGTAACTCATTAAAATAACATGACAACATGCATACAGAGTGAAGGGAATAGTTCATGTGTGAAACAATGGAATTTTTACAGAGGGCCCAGAGTTTATGTCCAAAATGAATGTGGTCAAAATGTGCTAGATATTGTAAAATATGCTTGGTAAATGGTAATTTAAGCACTGAGATAGGAGACAATGTCAAAAGTAGGCAAGCAGCCTGATAATATAAGGATATATAAACAAAGATAAGTTTGAAACCTATTTGGAAAAGAGAATAGTCTGACCTGATTTCCAATTTTTTGAGGTTGAGTTTGTCAACTCTGTGAACATGGCTGGGAAAGGAATAAATGTCGAATTTGGCAGAGTACACAGAAGTCCACTGGTATAGGCAGGAGACAATTTTGTTTAGGCTTAGACTTACATTGATATCATCAGAGACGTGAAAATGTTTTGATTGGGAAATATGACTGACTATGGTTTCCAGGATGATGCTGATTCCCATTCCTTCATCTATGGTTTATTTCTAAAACATCTGTCTGGCTCTTTATTACTTTCTTCTCTGTCAGGTAATTTGACATTCTATACTCTTACATAAAAGTGAACCCAGTCATGAACAGAGATTAATGAAGATCTCATTAAAGAGGAACCATCTGAGCTGAGATATAAAGGTTGAATAGAATTTTAACATAAAAATATGTTATTATATAAATGACTTCATCCTGTCTCATGACAACAAGTTGAATTTGCATATCATTTTTTAACTCTTGCAGAAGAAGATTAGAAAATCATTTAAGTCAGTTGGCCATATCTTAGCTTAGATACCCAGGTGATAATGAACCCTCTCTTCTGGATCCAGGAAATCAGACTTAAAAATGTCAGAATATATTTCACTCCTAATTAAGTGTTTCCATCATCCCGCTCTTCACATCTACCACTATGCAAATGAACTTCTCATCTCTTTGCTTTCAAAAACTCCTTGCACACAACTTTTATTCATTTGCTTTTTAAAAAACAATTACTCTCACCTTTTCTTCTGCTTATAATTGTATCATAACCCATGGTGATATGCCTCTTATTTTAGCAAAGACTGCATACATGTACTTCTCTTTCAAACATTCTACCCTGATGCTTCTATTGAGGGGCCTTCTTCTCAATTTTCTTGGACTTTTTTTTGTTTGTTTGTTTTAAGATTTTATTTATTTATTTGACAAAAAAAAGGACAAGCAGCAGGAGCAGGAGAGGAAGAAGCAGACTCCTGACTGAGCAGGGAGCCTGATGCAGGACTCAATGCCAGGACTCTGGGATCAATACCTGACCTGAAGGTCACTTAACCCACTGAGACACACAGGCAGCACTTTCTTGGAATTTCAGCAATAGTAGTTGCAAAATCGAGTGTGCCTTTACCTGCCAGGGCCACTCCCAAATCACTGGTGTATGACTCTCTTCACTTCCAAACAATTTGAACTCCAGACCTTGAATCTCTCACCTTTTTAAAATTATCCTGAATGTCTACTCACTTCAACAACCATGTCAAAATGTGTATATGATGTTGTAGAATATTTTTCATTACACAAGCCCTGGCAGTGATCTACGGACGTTAACAACTCTACTGAGAACTATTCTGAGACTTTAGGATTCTTCAAACTCCCTAAGGCAATAACTTGTGGAAAAAAAAAAAAAGACAGGGCGCCTGGGTGGCTCAGTGGGTTAAAGCCTCTGCTTTCGGCTCAGGTCATGATCTCAGCGTCGTGGGATCGAGGCCCGCATCGGGCTCTCTGCTCAGCAGGGAGCCTGCTTCCTCCTCTCTCTGTTTCTCTGCCTGCCTCTCTGCCTATTTGTAATCTCTCTCTGTCAAATAAATAAATTAAAAAAAATCCTTAAAAAAAAAAAAAAGACAATAACATTTTAACTTCCTTTTATATTGGCATGACCTTAATTATTGCAAGGCACAGAGTTTAATTTCCATTCCTCTTTTTCTTTCATGACATTGTTATTTGTCCCCTTTCTTATTCCAACTTCCACCCATATGCTAAATCATATATTTGTCTTTAAAAGGTTTACTTTTAAAATAAATTTGCTCAATGCGTTCATTTCCTAAATGGTATTGTCACTAAAACATAAATATCAAGTAAAAGTCTATAAAAACAAACAAACAGAAATGCTCTATAGAAGAGAGGTCTCATAACACAACAAACCTATAATTGTCCAGTTCAGGGACCCCAGCCCCCAAAAAGCACCTGAGGTTTGTTTTAGATTCATTTTTCCTGTAGTAAGGATACTTCAAGAAGTTATGAAAGAGATCCTCCAGAAATGAATCCATAGAAAGAATGTCATACAGTTGGAAGACGTTTTATTCTCTTTATATAATACACCAAAAGTACAGGAGTATACTAGGGGTGAGCTGGGCTTCTCTAACACAATACACGCATATCTAACGTGTGCAGAGTAGAATGCCGAGGAGGTGCTGTTTTGTGTTTGTGATAGATAATTTTCGTGTAAGCTATAAGATTTATTCCAAACTACATATGTTCACTCATATCTGTATTTAGACAACCGTTAAGCAATGCAACTTATTATGACGATAAATTTATTTTATGTCTGCACTTCTCTCTGGTAACCACCAGGCCCATATTACTACCAAGTACGTGAAATGTGGCTAGTCCAACTGAATTTTTGATTTTGTTTAACTTAAATTAATTTAAATTGAATTTACATAGCCACATCTTTAGACAGCAAAGCTCTAGAGATATGGCCTTGCAATTATGGGGCGTAAACTAGAATTTGAAAAGCTCACTCAATGTTACCAAAATATTATTTTCTCTGCCAAACACTTTATATTTTCACCTACATAGATGGCCTTTTCTCTTCTCTAACAAGTTCAGATCACCTCTATTAAAAACAACCCAAAATCAGCAACAATAGCAAAACTGAACTTTTATCTTGACTCAGCTCTTAGTAGAATGGTTATTTTCTGACCCCACTTTATTCAACTTTGACTGATGGCCAAGTCCTTACCCTGTTGCAATGGGGATTCTAGACTCATATATTTTTATTTCAAAAATACTTTTTTAAGAGTCTATTTGTATAATTTTCTGCATTCCAGATGAATAAGATACTGGTTCTTACTTTAGGAAAGAAGTGATCTAAAGAGAAAACGAAGAATTGGCCTTGGGACTCCATCTATTACATTGTAAGCATCTGATTTTATCACCATTCTGTGAACTAGTGAAAGTCTTAGTGTTGAATGCTGTGTCAGCTTCTGAATATGTAATGTTTTTGTTGATACAGATCTTTGAGTTATTTTCAAGGTGTTAGGGATCAAATCCTTAAGATTATTTTCACAAGTAATGACAAATTATTAATTATAGGTAACAAAATAGTGTAGTACTTAGTATTTTACTACAAATTCATAATCTTGTGAACTATTAATTATATGAGATAAGGAAATCTTTGAGTATTAACATGTTGCTATTCTTATAATAGGCATCTCAAAATTTGAAACTAATTTTGCATGAATAACACTATATTAGTTAAAGTAGAGCATTCCAAGCTAAGTAAACTGCATTGACGATAGGGAAATATATAGGTATACCCTTGGGCTAGTGTAGGACTTCGTATACATGAAAAGGAAGATGGGATATTTAGGCTGGAAAGATATTTTTGCAAATCGAAAAATAAATAGTAATTTAAAAATTTTGTAAATGTTCTAATATTAAAATTAATAATTCAGCTATTCTGTGTGGTATGGTGTAAGAAGTAGACTTTAAATCAGAAGGCCTAGGTCTGAGTCCTGTATTTGTTTTGATCAGTTATGTTACTTCCATTTCCTCTTTAGCAAGAAGTAGATTTTAATAATGCCTGGCATACCTATATTCCAGTCTTGTTTGCTCATTGCAAACAAGGGTCTCATTGCTATGGTCTGAGGTAACACTTACCTCGCCTCTTACTTGTTCTCACTGATACTATTGATCTAAGCATCTCTAACTGGATAGGCAATAAAGCTTCATTCAGTCAAAGAAGGAAAGTAGAAGTGTTAAGGATTTTTCCATACATTCTGCATGTAGAAAGCAAAGCTGCGCCTTTGTGCTTGTTGCATGAGGTCAGGAAATGGAAAAAGGAAGAGGTAAGTCTTGGTCCTTACCCTTAATTCAGGATTTTCTCCACTCTGCAGTGAATGTGCCCTGTGTTAACACTCTTCATTTGGACACCCCTTAAGTCACTGGAAAGACTGGTAAAAGGAACAGTTCAAGGAAAAAAGTAACTTCCTACAAATGGAAAGAGGGTGGGTGTCTCACCAACTAGAGTATTAAGCAAAAATATGAGGGATGACACATTACATATTAAAGATGAAATGATATAAAATTATAAAAAATTAGGGCGCCTGGGTAGCTCAGTGGGTTAAAGCCGCTGCCTTCAGCTCAGGTCATGATCCCAGGGTCCTGGGATCGAGGCCCACATCGGGCTCTCTGCTCAGCAGGGAGCCTGCTTCCTCCTCTCTCTCTGCCTGCCTCTCTGCCTACTTGTAATCTCTCTCTCTGTGTCAAATGAATAAATAAAATCTTTAAAAAAAAAAATTAAAATTACTACAAAATGTTAATAGTTTGTATTCTTATTTCTTGACAATAATATAAAGTATAGAAAAAAGAATTATATTTACAACTTGAAATATTAGGGAATATCCTGAAAAACAGGTGAAGTTACACTGTAGGGACATAAATATAAAAATACGAATTGAGAACACTGTCTTGAGACAGAACAGTTCAAGTACTCACTTTTTCCCTAAATACCTGGATGATAGTTGATGATATCATCAGTGCCCTGAATCTTCTTTTTGTTTTCTTGTAAAATGAAATTTTTCCACTCGATGATATCTGAGTATCAATTTATTTCTTTTTTCCATTTAAAAATGTTAAGCTTGCAACTGTTTCAATAGCTAAAAATATCTCCAAATATTCTATGATCATGATCAATATTTGGTTAAGTGACAGACATCACACTGCATTTTCCTGTTTCCTCTCATTCCATAATAAGGACATTTTTTTTTTGTTAAGCACTGTGCACAGCTTTGAAGAGAAAAGAAGATATTAGAAAGAAAACTGTGTAAGTGAGAAAGAGAAAAATGTAGAATTGATTCATGCCACTTATCTTAGTGGCAGTGAAAAAAGGAGCAGATCATAATTTCTGTTTTCATACCACCAGTTGACAGCACTACCTTTTGCTACCTACTAGCACTTTAGAAATGAGTAAATTAATATCCAGTGATATAGTCAATTTTGGAAACCTTCAATGCATTAATTATCTTATCTATTGAAATATCTTCTATATTTCAAAACAACCTGAGTATAAATGTTGAAGCTGAGGAATTGAGAATTATACAAACTGGTAATAAAAGGTTTGTAAATTCAAGATACAAAAAAACTCCCATAAAAACTGTATCTTATGTAATTTCACAAGTTGTTTGTTAATATGTAATATAATTTGTTATAAATGGTACAAACCCATCATAGATAAGCTTTCCAGATTTGAATTCTTGGTCATTTCCTTGTGAGTATTCCAAAACAGTCTTTCTATTTATCAAATATCATGCAATCCATTCAACTTATTCAAATAGCAGGGATTGAGCATGTACAGTGTTGTAGGGATTTGGTAGGTACTAAGGATAATCAAAAGTTTAAGAAGACACAGAAAAACTTCATTAGTGGCCAAGAAGGAAATAGAAAAAAATTAGGAAAAAACTAACATTATAGTAAATCCAGTTTATAATTTTCATCATTACTCATCCAAAAATGTCTAATCTGTTTGAAGTTTTCATTGTATAAAATGGTTTATTAATTAAATGTGAAGAATCAGGTAACTGTAGCAAACAGAGGATTATCTTCAGAAAGAATGGGTTATGTTGCTAAACCTATTCTTGTCACCTGTTTGATTCTTACAGAAATGATTGTAGGTCCCAACACGGTTGCTCAGTGAACTGAAAAATTCTTACAGACTCAAAATATCATGGTTTCGCATTTTCATAGAAACATTTCCTCTTCTTTTTCCTATTCTTTTTTAAGGCATTGCTGATCTTTATTTTCCCCATTAACTCTTGAATGTTCTATCAATATTACTCTCTTTTTAATTAATCATAATTTGAAATCCAGTGCCTGTTTAGACCTATTATGTTAACAAAAGACCTGTTTTCTTAACTTAGTGAATTTGTTCTGAGACTTTGGTCTAATCTTTTAACTGACTGCTTAAATCAAACCACAGCTATACCATTTTGGGGCATTGTAAGTGCATATCCTAAGCCCCCTAATAAATATATTAAATATATACTGATTGTGAAATATTATTCATTTCCCACTTGTGACCTCATATTTTGTGTGGCAGATCAGGGGACAGAAATAAATTATGAGATCAGAATCTTCATTAAGCTAAAGAGATAGTTAAGCTTATTTCTGTTGCCCATCATACCAGTTTGCTGATGTCATCTGGAAATCAAAACAACCAAAATCTTATTTCCATGTGTGTGTGTGTGTGTGTGTGTGTGTGTGTGTGTGTACAGCATTTCTGTTCACACCTGGAAGGGGCTTCTGAAGGGTACAGCTATATTAAATTAACAAGTACTTCATCACTTCTTGATGCAAAAATTGTGAGGAATTGAACAAAACCAAGGTTGGATGGTAGGGTGAGAATTTACACGTCAGCTGTAACCGAGAAAGTCTATACTATTTTATGACGTACATGTAATGTCTGGCATTCTTTGGGCCAAGAATCATTAAAGGGGTCTGCTACCTTGGTCATTAAAGATAATCCACTACCAAATAATCTGGTAGGTCTACAAGCAAACCAAGCTGAGGCACACAGCCACCTTAGTAGCTTCTGAGGTTTTCTTTAAAGGCAAATGGATTTCTCATTTCCTATTCACACTCATAGTGCAACTATCATATTTAAATGTTTATATTTCATGAAATACTATGTCAAATTCCTACTTAAACTTTAACCCAAAGAATCCATCACTCATAATTTCAACAAATGGAAACACCACCATTTTAATGAAGGCTCAGTATGTCTAATTAAGCTTTCTACTTATTTCTGTTTTTCTCGTTTTATATTAATTGATCATAAAAGTGTTCAGTGACCTTCCATAGCTTTCAGGATAAAGTTGAAATTTCTAATTTAGTGCCTATGCTGAGTGAACAATCTGATATCTTCCTAACTTTCTAAGTTTACTTGACCCTCTCCATGTACCACATTCATCAAGAAAAATCAACTAACTTGATTTACCTGAATGAGAATGGCAATAAAAATAGCTTCTCTGCTGTCATAACGCTTTTCCTGCCACTCATCTTAGTCTAGAACATATTATTCATCCTTCAAAGGAACTTAATTTTGATTTAGAGTCTGATTTACCAAGAATTCTTCCCTTCCTCCATAGGACCCTTAATGCATAGATCTGTTCCAGGTTTTATCACAATACTCTTGCTATTGTCGCAGTAACTGTCAGTCACTCAACAGTACTTAACTCAGAAATACAACCCACCCTAAGTGAAAAATGGTTTCTGATTCAAACTATTTATTAAATAAAATAGGTAGATACACAGATATATGTATTATACATACATATATATATGAACTGATACACATATGAAGATAGACAAATTAAATAAAGTTAATGTATTAGTTTTTTATTGCTGCTGAGAAACATTACCACAAAGGTAGTGGGTAGTGATTTAAAAAAACACAATTTATTATCAAACAGTCCTGGAAGTCACAAGTCCCAAAATCAAGGTAGAACTGCCTTCCTTTTAAAGGCTCTAGGGGAAAATCTGTTTCCTCACCTTTTTCAGCTTCTAATGGCTGCCTGCTTTCCTTGGCTCATGGTTCCATCTTCAATTTTCAAAGCTATCAATTTAGTATCTTCAAATCTGTGACTCCAACCCCCTGCTTTCCTCTCATGCAGACATCTGTGATCACACTGAGCCCACTTGGATAACCTAAGAAGTCTCTTCATCTCAATTTCTTTAACTTAATTACATCTGCAATGTCCCTTTACCATGTAAAGCAATATATCCATTGGTTCTGTAGATGAAGATATGGGCATCTTTAGGGTTGGTCATTATTTAGGCTGTCAAAATTAAATGACTGTAGAAATAGTGAATAGAATACTGGATGATGGATAGATGTAAATACAGTAATATGGATTCTTTAAGATCTTTGAGTTTATCAGTGGAGGTAAAATTTACGTATGAATTTTTATAACAAAACCTCAGTGCTGTCATATAAGAATGATAAAGTGTTATAGGAGTCTTGAGGATGGATAATGTATTTACAATGAGGCAAAAATTATGACTTCATAATCTTGCACTACAACTGAAAAACTGGTGAGCTTTAGACTTGCAAAAATGGAACAATTGCTAAATTAGATAAAAGAGATAAATGCATTAACTGTTTCCACTATTGCTAAGATCATCAAAGAATTGACCATTTGCAAAGTATATTTATTTTGATCTAGAGAATTCATTCTAAGTAAGTTTCAGTGAATTCTGAAAAACTCATTCTAAGTAAATTTCAGAATTCATTATAAGTAAATTGCTTTATATGGTTTGTGGCATAATTCAACTTTTGATACTATGCATATTTAAATCAAACAGGTCAGCTATTGAATCAATTAAATGAAATAATAGCTCCTGTGGCTTACATTTACAAGTGTTACTATCATCTATAATTTAACTTTTAATTGTATGATCCTTAAATGAAGGACTAATTCTTGTGTTTAGCTAGAATGTCAATTATGGAAATGCTTAAAGCCTGACTATTCAGTATTAGTTAATTGTAATGCTCTAAGATCAATATCTAAGTCTTCTGCTAATTGATCCTGCCATTTTCATAGAGCAAGTATATCAATAAAAAAATCATGTATATAATTAATATAAAGCATAAAACACATTAAACGCAAAAATAAATCCCCAACCCNTAAGATCAATATCTAAGTCTTCTGCTAATTGATCCTGCCATTTTCATAGAGCAAGTATATCAATAAAAAAATCATGTATATAATTAATATAAAGCATAAAACACATTAAACGCAAAAATAAATCCCCAACCCGACACTATATAAGCAATAAACAGACTACAGCAGATTCTTTTGCTATATTAGAAGCCATCTCGGGTTAAAATATCTTAGTAACAAAGGGAAATCATAAACATATAGTGGAAGAATTTAAGTTCTATGAATTCAATATATGCTTATCAGTACTAAACAATTAATTCTACAGACAATGTTAAAATATAGACTAGTTTTTAACATTTAAGAAACAACTATATTACTAAGTCAATTGAATAAATAGCATATTTGATCATGTAAGCTGTTGACTGATAGAATTTGTGCTACATCAGAAATTAATCAATTATTTGGAAGAAAAAATAGTAAAATTTCCCCCCAAAATATTAAAATAATAATAGAAACGCAATGAAAACAGACCTGAACCTTGTTTTTATCTAGAACTATAATATATATGGCATTATTGCTTTCAGTTTCTTATTTGTAGAATGATGAAGCTTGAATAAATTTATTTTTATAATATTTTATTTCCAAAATCTCTTTTAAATTTTAATGATTAATTCATGGTTATTTATATAATAATTTAAAATTGAAATAATTTGAAATTATATGTAAATATTTAATATAGGACATATATCATCTGACATATCATAAACTTACATTTAACTATGTATCATTTTCTCTTATTTTATTTTATTTGTTAAAGAGTTTTTTATTTATTTGAGAGAGAGAGCACATGAGCAGGGGAAGGGGCAGAGGAAGAGAATCATCAAGCAAACTCCCGACTGAGCTCGGAACCCTACCTGCGGCTGGATCCCTCGACCCATGAGATCACAAATGGAGCAGAAACCAAGAGTTGGTCACTTAAGCAACTGAGTCACACAGATGCCCCTACAATATACCATTTTAAAAATAAAATTATTTTTTCACTACCACATAATATCAGAAGGGTTGGAAGATATTTCATTAAATTGAAAAGTAATATTTTGAAAAATCATTGTTATTTAATACCAAATTCATATTTCATGGAGTTGCCCTAGAGTGAGAAATCATTCTCTAAACATATGGTCAATGAAGCTTCTTCCAGAATGAACACAGTATGAGTGAGTGAACACAACACTAACCAGTGATTTTCTAAAGCAGGGTTTGAATAAATATGGCTAGCATGTGTCAAATCATGTCTTGCATCTGTTTTTATAAATAAAGTTTTATTTGAACACGAGCATGCCCATTTTTTTTTACCTATTATCTAAGATGTTTTTCACACTACAGTGACAGAGTCGAAATTTGCAACAGATATTATATTGGCTGCAAAGCCCCATAGAGAGAAAATTTGCAAACCCCTCCTTTGGGGATAGTAAATATCAAATAGTAAATAAAAATAGTAAATATAAATATCAAATATTGCATGCAAAACGGCATCATTGTGCAACATAAAGCAAAATGCTAGAGTGCATGAGTAACAGATGAAAGATGGAAATTGAGAATGTGAAAGGAATTTTTTGCATAAGGTATTTTTTGAATTGAGTAAACTGAGTATGCTTCAAATGTGCAGTTACATAAATAAATGTTATTTGTGAGTGTATGTGTGCAACTTTAACTTTATAAACAGTCTAGGTCCATGAGTTCTTTCTTATTGCCTATGAGCTGGAGGAAGAGTAAGAAGTGCAGCATCATCCATAATGGCTTGTTGTTTAAATACTAAGTTAACCAAGTGGTTGGTTATTAACAATGGACATACCAAATTAAACAAAGGAAGAGGAAGACAGGGCACCTGGGTGGCTCAAATAAAAGTAAAAAACTTAAACAAAGGAGTTCTAAACCTGAGAGTCTGACATAGTATCTCTGAAATCAGTAAGTTATGTTTAATACAGCAAGATACCCAAGGACTTTATAAATGTAAATGTCAAGAGGTATCCCTGGCAATAGTCACAGGTTTTGAAGGACTTCCCATCACTTTGCAACAGCTCACTTTAGAGTCACTCAAGCTCAACAAGTAAAACCTTTGCTTGCTGAGCGGTGCCTCTTGCTTTAATGAATCTCATTGGTTTTGGGCACAGTTCCTTGATAGCAATGTAATCTAAGAGTTACACAGAGCCCCATCCCTGAGGATCCAGCATTCACAACACTAACATCCTTTCCCAAAGGGAAGAAATTTGAAGCTGATGCAACCTAGTGAAATTTATTGTGAATACGTTCTTTGATCCACTTGTACTATTTTAATATGTTTTTTCTTTTATAAGAAAACCCTAATAATAAATGATATTCAAAATAGTTACTGTAAGTCCACATTGATTTGGGTTTCCAAATTTTTTCATTGTGACTAGTATGTCAATATTATTTGAAAACTGTAAGCTATAATTAAGGGAACAAAGGCCCAATAGGGAAAAGAGAAAGGGGTTCATTTCCTTGCACAATCCAATAGGTATTGTGGTCCAGTGAATGGTAGTTACTACTCATTAAAAATTTAGTGGGTCTACTATATGAGACAGCATTGTTTACATCATGACTTTAGAAACACTCTAATGTCTTGACCACCTGTAATAGATGAGGGAAAAGAAAATCATAAGGGGAAGAAAAGGTTAAGAGGTAGAGATAAAATATTATTTGCTTTTCAGTGAAATTGACATATCATTTTTATGCAAATGTGCCTTCCTCTTCCAATTCTGTGAGCTCTTTCTCTCACAAAAAGATTTTTAGACTAATTGTTGTATCTGCCACTTGCTAAATCTATTTTCTAAATTACAAATTCAGTCTTCACTGCGGGTGTACTGCCAGCCACTTCTTTCACAAAAGATCTTTGTACTAATTGTTTTATCTGCTGCTTGCTAAATCTGTTTGCCAAATTATACCTTTCATTGAAATAACACCAAAACCTACTCAGGAAGCAATTAGTAGGTATTGACATTTTTTTTTAAAGCAGAGCTTATATGTTTTAGATTGTGTGGGAGGGTCTGAAAGATAGATGTACAAATAACGCATCAGTCAAGGGACTGCAAGGCTTTTAGGACATAATGTTGTTTCACTAATGCCTTTTCTAAGAGATTTGTTAAAAGTAGGTCTCTCCAAAATCAGAGAGGGAAACAAACCATAAGAGACTCTTAACTATAGGAAATAAATGAAGGGTTACTGGAGGGGAAGGGGCCAGGACGATGGGGTAACTGGGCGACGGACATTAAGGAAGGCACGTGATATAATGAGCACTGGGTGTTATATGCAGCTGATGAATAACTGAACTCTACCTCTGAAACTAATGATACACTATATGTTAATTAATCGAATTTAAATAAAATAAGAAATTTTAAAAAGGGAGGAAAAAAGTAGGTCTCTTTATACTCAGTGTGCCTAAAACCATGTAAGGATCATATGAGACTTTCTTACATACTATTATTAAAAATAAATCATATGATCTGTCCTGAATTTAAAATAGTGACGCTCCTTCCTAGATTTTAAGTTTTCATATATTTTTTCTCCAGATCTTAATTAAGATTTGCTGAGTATATTAGAATTTTGCCTCAGGAAGAGACACCCTAAGTGTTATTCTTATAGCAAAAAAAGGCATAACAGAATGACTCATACAAAAATAAGCTTTTATTATCATTAGACTATATCGCCATGTTGAATTTTAGCCTTCCTGATCTAATACCCATTTGTCACTCAGATAGATAATCTGTACCAAGAAACCTAAGAAATTTAAGGACATTGGTGCCTAGATGCCAAGTGCATTCTTACATAGTATGAACATGAGGACTCACTGCTGCTGTAGAAGACTTGAGGTTCTTAATGAAACATATGATTTATTTCACTTTGTTGATACTTTTCCAGTGTTTCACATAATGAAATACATAAATACATTATTAACATGGATTTTTTTCAGTCCAATTGCATTTTACTCGTAGTCAAAGAATTTTTAAATTTCAGAACAAAAACGAGCTTCTGTTTGAGATTTGTTCTTCCAGTGGAGATCTGTTTAAAATTAATGTTTCATATTTCAAACCCATATGGGCAGTGATCATAAATTTGAACTTTTAAACAATTCAATTTTGTCGTGGGTTCCCAATATATGATAAAAACTCTCTAGTACAAAGTATCATATATCTAAATGGAAATGGATAAAAGGGGATAAAATTTACCTATTAAAGTGTATCTGTTTAGAGCATGTTTGGCAACATAAATGATAAATTTATCAATTAACTGTTGTTAATTAATTAAAAAGCATTTATACTGTCTAATTTCCTGAGACTTTTATAAGGAAGAATAATTATTTCCATTATTTTAGAAAGAATACATAGTGAATTGTTATTGGTGGACAGATTAAAATAAATCTGGGTCTGAATGATACTGGGAGTATGAATATAAATGCTCAAAAACAAGAACATATAGTCAATTAACAGTGGTTAATTTTGGGTGCCTGGGTGGCTCAGTGGGTTAAAGTCTCTGCCTTCGGCTCAGGTCATGATCTCAGGGTCCTGGGATCGAGGCCCGCATCGGGCTCTCTGCTCAGCAGGGAGCCTGCTTCCTCCTATCTCTCTGCCTGCCTCTCTGCCTACTTGTGATCTGTCTCTCTGTGTCAAATAAATAAAATCTTTAAAAAAAAAACCAAAAAACAGTGGTTAATTTTACTTCTGACAAATATCTGCAAATAGTAATAATCGAAAGAAATCAAAGTATTGCTTGTATTTTTATCACAATTTAAAAGCAGAATGACCAAATACACACACAATAGATTGTACATGTATACATATATCAATGTATATAAATATATGTATAATTTCCAATGTAATTAGCAATTTTTTATTAAGATACAAATAAAAATTTTAAAAATAAGATTTCCAATACAAATGCTAACTCAAAAAGAAGTTAGATGTTTAAGTTGAAATGAAGTTTGAACATGTGAACCAAAATTTAAAGTGTTAAATAATATTAAAAAAAATTACACTTTTTTTTATTGAGCATATAATGATACAGCTCAAGTTTACTTAGCATTATATTATTCTTTTCCTATAGTAATACATATACTTCACTGAATAACTAGACAGAGTTTTACATTTTATTTTTTTTTAATATTTTATTTATTTATTTGTCAGAGAGGGAGAGAGAGAGAGATCACAAGAAGGGGTTACAGCAGGCAGAGGGAGGAGCAGGCTTCCCACTGAGCAAGGAGACCAATGTGAGACTCAATCCCAGGACCCTGGGTTCATGACCTGAGCCCAAAGCAGATACTTAACCAACTGAGCCACCCAGTCATTCCAAGTTTTATATTTTACATAAATTGTTCATGCTAGAATTTAAGGATTTCATTTTGTCATACTTTATTCTAAATTATAAAAATTAACTGTACTCATTTGTCTTGATATAAAATTTTCATTTGTCCTACTTAATTGAAACAAATTAAATTTTGAGGCACCTGGTTGGCTCAGTTGGTTAAACATCTGACTTTAGCTCAGGTCCTGATTTCAGGGTCCTGGGATCAAGCCCCACGTCAAGTTCCATGCTCAGTGGGGAGTCTGCTTGTCCTTCTCCCTCTTCCCCTCCCACCAGTCATGCTCTCTCTCTGTATCTCTCTCTCAAAGAAAATCTTATAAAAAAGAAACAAATTAAATTATAAAGAGCATATAGCCATAAAAATTTTAATAATTCTCTTAGGTTATTTACAATATATTAAATTACTCAAAAATAGTCTTTGCTTTAACTTTCGGTTATAAAATATGTTTTAATTTGACCTGTTCAACCAATATTTTACTAAAACTACTGTCTAAAAGGGCACAGGGACTGAACGGTCAGCACATTAATCTCATTACACCTTATGATCTTCTTTTTATTTTACATATTCCATTCACCTCTTCTCTCTGGAACTTTTGCTTCCTTTGTAATATGTGACAGAATTCTTCAACTGATTATTATCCTACATTCGTAACATGTGGACTTCTCTATCTTTGTTGATGTATGCACATCTTAAATGCAAGTATTTTCTGAAGATTTTTTTAATTTCACATACTCTCAGAGTTCTCTACACAGATGATTCTGAATTCTAAGTATTTTTTATATTTCCTCATATCTTTGAAACCCAGTCTCATATGAGTATTTTCTTATATATACAGTCACATGATAATTTTAAACTTAATATCCTTAAGTAGAGACCAGCATCATTCTTCCCAGCACAGCCCATGTACACATATTTATGTCAGCAATAGCACTGCTTGTAAAGGTTATATTTCTGTTTGATTGGTCTAGCGCTGGATGATCACTAGGTGTGGGTCTCTTGACTACTTTATGTCTTGACCATGGTATCTCTCACTCATTGTTTTCTTTCACAATTTTAGGACAGTAGAAAAGATCTACCATGATCTTTTCTCTCTTCTTGGAGAGTCTTGTCATCTGGTTGACTCGGTAATCTTGAAATCTCAGCTATCTCATGAACCTGAGAAAAGTTAGGATTCTGTTGATACTCCTGTTTTCTTATTTTAAGGTATGAACAATCTCCTCTTGTTTTTTCACCTTCTAAGCAGAAACAGAATTTGGGTGCAAGTAATTTATTCAGGAAGTTATTCCTGGAAATGATTGGGGCAATGGAAAGTGAACAGTAAATGGGGAAAAAATGCAATACAGATGGCATGAATGATCAGATGTAACTGCATAACTGGAGACCCCTGTAGGACAGTGGAGCATCTGTCTCAGAGCTTTCCCACCTAAGGGGTGAGGAAGCTGTAATTCTTTTCCACCAAGCATTATTCCCCATCATTGTTTGAGGACTGCCTCCATGGAATTACATTTGGAAATATTCTCTGCTTTAAAAATTTACTGTCTGATTTTCCTGAAGATAGATAGATGATGATAGGTAGATGATAGATGATAGATAGATAGATAGATAGATAGATAGATAGATAGATATGGTATAAGCATGAAAGAGTTGCAGAGAGCAGTGTTTATACTTGATTGCATTTCAAATGATCCAGAAGCACAAGCTATCATAACAAAGCAATTTTATCATTTTTCTTCTTGTGTCTATGTCAGAAAGTATCCTTGTTGCCACATGTTAGCAATTTTCAAGCATTTCTGTGTTTTCTACCGAAAACAAATTAGTCTCCAAGGTTATTCTGATGAGCAAATTGTTTATTGCAGAGCATAGATTTACTTATTATTTATCATTCTGATACTGATGATTTCAATACTTTGTTCCACTGTTTTTCTTAATTTTTCATAATTATAGTTGATCTACATATATTTTATGTATTTCTGCTGGGGCAGAAATTTTTGAGAAAAGCTTTTAATTTTAAGAGGCATATATCACATTTATTTGGGTTGTATATTATGTACTGTGAGGTTAAAGTTTATTTTAATTCACTTATTTTTGTTGAACTCTGGGAATATGGATGGAGGCGAGTGGTAATTTGCACATTTCTGTTAGTACATTGCCTGTGTTAACCATCCTTATAATAAAATGTAAACCTCTGAGCTCACTAGAGTTTACAGTTTAATCAACTCATCACCTACTGGGATGAGTGACTATGACTGGAAATATGATCACTGGCAAATCTACAGTAGGAAAAGAGGGCTATGTGTACTGCTTATATCTTAATTTCACCTGAATGAGAGTCCAAGACTATGTTACACTCGAGCTCTAGGTATGATCCTTGTTATATCAGTAGAGCATATTATGTGATTCCCAGAAAATTAGATAATTTAAGTAATTAAGTGGATGATTTCAATCAGGAGTTATCACACAGGTCAACAGTAGATAGAGTTTCAAAATAAGAGATCAAATGCTAATAAGAGATTAGATAAAATGATCCCAGAAAAGGAAATATTGCATTTGTCACTATAGAACTCAAACAAAGTCAGTTTCTATGCATTTGGGGTGGGGGTGTAATTAAAAGCACTTCAAGAAAGAATCTGAGGCAAGTAATGTAGTGGGAACAGTATTTTTTTTTTCCTGTGAATGGTGAAGACAGAACTGGTGATGTAGTTTGTGGCACACTTTTGTATGTTTGTTTATTGTTTTGTTTTGGAACTCCTAGAGCATGTTTATATATTAGTGGAATTTTCCACTGGAAACAACCCATTCGTCATGCAAGTTAGTGAGGGATATGAAATGCTGAGGTAAAGTTCTTATAAAGGACATAGGATATGAAGACTAGAAAACAATTTGATGAATGGGTTGTCCTTACATAAGAGCAAGAAGACCATGATGGTGGAGAAACTTCACCATTTGCAAAAATAGAAAAGTGAGATGTTATCTTTACAAATGCATAGATTCATGATTTCCTGTATAATGATGAACAAAAGATCCAGCTTGACAGCTTCTAGTGTTTCACTGAAGTAAAAACTTTGGAAATAATAGCTGTATACACATATTAGCAAGTACAAAAGATTTAAAACAGGAAACATTATATACTGTGCACTCATTCTATACATAACCAGAACTTTAAAAATATGCAAATAGTTAGCTAAGGAATATTAATTTCACCCTCTGAAATAATTTCCCTTAGCTCTGAAACAGATACAATTATGTCCCACGAAAAGAGTTCTTTGCCCATATAAATGTAGATAAGATTTCCAAGGCTTTTGTATGTTCTCTATTTTCCTTAAAAACAAAAAAACCCCAAATATGTAGCATTTTTTTCTGAATCTTTTCTACTAATGAATAGCACCATTCCTTTGATTATAAAAATAGGTATGAAGACTTATACTTAAGCACAGATATCCTTAAGTATACTTAAGATACTTAGACACGGATTCATTGGTTGCAAGCATGAACAATCTAGATTATTTTCATAAACTCTAAAGCAGCAAGCATATCATATATTTATAAGAAGTGAATAAGGTAAGAAAGCATAAAAAACAAATTTTCAATTGAAATATCATGTAATATGATGATTTTTGAGTAATTATCAGAGATTGACATTGGGAAGTATTCTCCTAATCAGCGAATTTTGATTAATCTAATCACTCCTTCACTGTGCCTATGCAAATAATGCCTCCACTGGTGTTCTCATTTGAAACAACAGGTTTCATTTATTAATGAATAAAAGGAAGTTACCAGTGATAATGGCAACATTATGGCTAATGTTAAAATCTGAAAAGCAATGCGACAGAAATAATGAAGTTGATTATTAAAAGAAAAATGAAAGTTCATTGACAATATTTACTCAGGGAAAACTGCAGTCATCACCAGGCAGGACCATGCTGATAATGGAGAAAGACATTCTCAAATTAAATATGATGTTCTGGTTCTGAGTCTTTTGAGTACTAATTATTTTCATCTCTTTTGTAAACAAATCACATGTTAGTATATAAATGTTATTTGAAATAATTTTAGATTACCATTAAAGGTACATTAAGGAGGGAATGTATTGCATGGAGCACTGGATGTGGTGTACAAACAATGAATCTTGGATCACTGAAAAAATAAAATAAATTAATTAATAAAAATAAATAAAAAATAAAGGTACATTATTATTTAATACATTGTTAACTTCGTCTCACTCCCCCCTCATAATGAGAAATTACCTTGTTTCCATGTTATGTTGTTAAATATAAAAGTGATCAGAAGGGCACATATTGTGATGAGCACTGGGTGTTTTTTTTTGTGTTTTTTTTTTGTTTTTTTTTAGCACTGGGTGTTATATGAAACTAATGAATCATTGAACACTACATCAAAAACTAATGATGTACTATGTGTTGGCTAACTGAACATAATAATAAATAAATATCCTCAAAAAAGTGATCAGAAAAAGTTTATTCAAAAAGAGAATTACAGCTATATGACTCTCTTTTTTATCTCAAAACTATAAATATAGGAACTCTAGAAATCACAAAACTTATACACAATAAGAAGTTCAAGTAGGACCTTGAAAGTATCAGCAATTCTAAGGTTCACCAAATCCAAGGCACTTTAAAGCCTTAACAAAGAAATTCAGTTCCTTCTTCATCAAGAAGTCAACTATCTTCTACAATGTGTTCATTCCTACCATGAAGCTGTGGCTGCGTGAAAAGTACTATAAACATTTTGACCTAGGAATCACCTATGTTTGAAAAGTGAGACCAAGAAAACTTCTATTTTGGCTGGTTTCATTTTGTCCTTATCTCTGGAAGTGTTTTTGTTCTTCCATTATTTTTCTACGTGACAAGAGAAGATTTTTCAGCAGGATGACAAAAAAAGCAGCTAAGTCAACAGAGTCTTTCTCCATTTCTGGGCCTAATTAGTCCTTCAGGAACAGAACATACTTGTTTAGCAAAGTTTTGAGAAATATAGCAACTGGTTTTAGGGAGTACTCTTTGGGCATCATAAAAGCCAGATCCAGTAGGTTAAGAGAATAACCAATTTGGTTTATTGACCAAGAATAATTGAAACAGAAGCCTTTGTCTTTGAATATTATTGATTATTATAGTTCTTCATAAGATAAATAATGTTTGCTTTTATTATGACCAGATATCCATTCCAAACTTGCTTGCCAGGGATGCAGAGGCATCTACGTTCTTAATGTGTATATATATGTGTGTGTGTGTGTATATATATATGATAAATGAATATATATTATGCACTTGCATATATCATATATAATATAATACATATTCATTTATTCCTACATAATTCAAAAAACCCTCTATATGCCTATAAAATTTTGTGACTTTTCTTTTTAATTCAATTGACATATTCATTTGTGTTATTATTTGAATACTATATGGTTAATGAGGAAAAGAGATTGTTACAAATAGAAAGTTACATCAATCATATCTGGAGATGAATCAGTTAAAGGGAGAGTAAATATATATTTCAGGCATCCAGGAAAGTGCTTATGTATACCCATTTTACTGACATAATAATTATTATTTCCAATTTTTATTCTCAGAAGTGTCCCAGTTTAAATGATAAATGATATGGGCTATCCCAATTTATGTCATGCAGTTTTCTAAAATGTGGCACAGGGCACAGGTGGATGAACTGAGTTGACCAGAATTCTAGGATTTTATTTTAGATTGGTCATCCTTAAAGAGAAAATTCTCTACAAGACTGGTTGAAGCTAAAGTGAAGAAGCACAAGAGCCATATCTCTAAGTCTTTCATAAATGATAGGTAGTATCAGTGAGATCTGTGTAGGTCAAGTGGCTGACATAGATTTAAAAGTTCTTTTTCAACTTGATAAAGGAATGATGGTCATGACATGACAATAGTAAGGAATTAGGACAAGACCATGTTAACAATCCTCAGGTATATAAGATAGGAAATAAGAGACTACTATTTGGGAGAGTTTCAGGGAAATGGACTTCTTTGGAAAAAAGCTAAGTTTCAGTTAAGGTGAAACAGTAAAGCATCATTTTAAAATACCAGCTTATGATATTACTGTATTTCCTGGATATGGAGTAGCAGTTTCCAGAGCCACAAAGGAAGAATCTGGTTTTGGAGAAAAGATGAGGGACAAACTAGAGATGGGGCAAGATTATAATAATATAGAATATTCAGGCAATGTTAATACAGTAAAGAATAGATCTCTTAGTGTTTCTTTTGTTGAATTGTACCTCAATAAGTTACAAATATTATTCACATAGTAAGATTTAGTTATTTTAGCAAAAAACATTTTGCAATTTAAAAATACAGTATCAGATTTATAGACAATAAAGAAACACATGGGATGACTGAAATCATTTGGTTTGTATAAGAGATCATAGGAACTAAATTTATGATTATTTTTATAGTTTTGATCACTATCAAAATTCATACACATGTAAGAGAAAATCAATTGGTAGTAAGTCCAAGAAAGAACTGAGTAGACAAAAAATAAGATTGTCTAAGGTAATAAACCTTGTCCACATTAAAATGTAATGATAACAAAGAGGTAGAAATGACCCTGAAAATTTCTCATGAGGGGAGAGCTAGTGGGCATCTTGTGAAATATGGAGTGAGAATAAAAAAAATAGTGATGATGGTGATGATGATGATGTTTACTATTATTGCTATTGTTAACATTATTTGAATGAATTCGTGAAGGATTGGAGTATGTCTGAGACTATGTGACACAGAGTTTTTCTCCGAAGTCTTCTGATGATGTCTGTGTATTTAATCAGCCATACAGTGGCATAAATTCCTATTTTGACCTGTTTCTAATAGTTGATAGCATTCCGTGCAGGATATTATATAATGAATTAGACAGAAAATCAGCCTTCTGGTGATTTCTGTTGGTTGAGTTGAGTCAAATATTCAAGGTACTCAACCTTTAGATAGTTTTCTCTTTCCATAACCCTACCTGTGAAAAAAATGTTATTTCTTCTGATACTTAATTGTAGATCTATACATATTACTCAACATTAACTAATTTCCATCTCAACATATTAGTATCACTTCAGGGACTAGGATACTGTAGATTTCTTTTTTAATGATATATATGTGTGACATTGAGATTACTGTAGCCATGGCAGCCTGTAGCTATGAACTCTGTCCATATTTTTTTACTTTTATTAAGAACTGATGACATTATTCAGAGTAGAAATTAAAAGGATCAAAGTCGGGGTGCCTGAGTGGCTCAGTCGGTTAAGCATCTGCCTTCAGTTCAGGTCATGATCCCAGGGTCCTGGGATCCAGCCTCACATCGGGCTACCTGCTCAGCAGAAAGCCTGCTTCTCCCTCTTCCACTACCCCTGCTTGTGTTCCCCCTCTCTCTGTCAAGTAAAAAAAAAAAAAAAAAAAAAAAAAAAAAAAGAATCAAAGTCATGATGATACATTTGGTGCCAATAGTCTCCTGGAGGAAGTGGGAAAGAGGTCAGAATACTTCTTTCAACTGACCAAAATCTTCGTATATGGAATGTTCTTCTAAGCCAGACGTACTATCAGTAATTGCCTTGAGAGAAGTATAGAAATGTAAGATAGTCCAGTTAAAGGATATTGCTATTAGAAATGTCTTGAAAAATATGCTTGAAGCACTGTTATCTTTAGTTTAGAAGAGCAGCTGAAGTAAACTATCTAACTAATTATACCCTTTGTATGGTAAGAGCAAATTCTTCCTTTGCAAATGAACTTTTCCCTTGCTGAATCTACTCATGTGTATTTACAGAATAAGGCAAAATCTGACACTTTAGGTTGAATACTGGCAAAGGATGGAATATGAAGAAAAGCCCACTTTATATAGAAGAAACTATTTTAATAAAAAATTTAAAAAATAATAAAATATTTAAATAAAAATAACTTTTTAAAAAAGATTTTATTTATTTATTAGAGAGAGAGAGAAAGAGAGCAAAAGCCAGGTAGGCAGGCAGAGGGAGAAGGAGAAGCAGGCTCCTTGCTGAGCAGAGAGCCGGCCTGGGGCTGGATCCCAAGACCCTGAGATCATGACCTGAGCCGAAGGCAGATGCTCAACTGACTGAGCCACTCAGGTGCCCCATACATAGCTTAACTTTAACTAAATAGAAATAGATGATAGAATAGAGATAAGATGATAAAAAAATGTCATTGACCATCTTATCTTTAAAATGAGTGTCATGTAAAATATTTGGCTTTGACAAATGACTCAGGATTTGTATGAAGTGTTAGAGGAAAAGCAGTACATCAGGGGTAAACCATGTTTTCTAACCCATCATCTCAAACAAGCACAATGTGAAAGCGAGCAGGCTCTATCATTATACTACAAATTAAGGGAAATAACCAAATGGAGACTAAAAGGCAGAAAATGTTATCAGTAAATCTGAATAATCTAAGTAGAAATAAAAAAAATTATCCATCCCATTTTAGCAAACCAATTAAAGTAAGTCTTAAAGCAAAAAATAAGCACAGGTTTAAATTTTTAAAGATAAGCTAACTGACAAAGCTCTCTGTATAGAAGGAAGTACTTTGCATTCTCTCTCTTTCTCTCTCTCTTTCTATATATATATATATATATATATACATATATATATACACACACACATACACACACACAAATATATTTCAAACTGTAAAACAGCTTTAGCAAGCAAAATACATGAGTTCTAACATTTAGACATATCCATGATTAATTTCAAAAATGATATACCAAAGAATTAACTTATTAGAAAAGTTGAGCATATTGAAATGCTACCATTCTGTATTTGCAAGTTGGCACTGGAAACATACTGTATTTATTTTTGAAAGAAGATTTCATTCAAATAACTCATTTTTAATTTTTATCAAAATACTATATATCAACCACTACATAACAGATTGAAATTTCACTGCTCAATACTGCTTGTAAATATAGCTTGCATTTAATTTAGAAGAAATAATAGCCAAATTTGTGATTGTTAAGAATTCCAGAGTTCAATATATCATGGACTGTATAAAAATATTTTTTCTTCACAGTCATTATTTGACTAAACAAAATTTATCCAGAAAATTTCTTTACTTCTTATATTTTCTTTTCGTGAATTTCCCATGTTTCTTCCACTGATTATGATTGTTTCTACCAAAGGATAAGATTTCTTGAAATGCAAACCACTTAGTATTAGCCTTGATAAGGAGAAAATGAAATCTGACCCCCCTTCACTGCAGTTGCATGTATTTTTTCTGCAATTGTAGTTGGTGACAAAAATTATAATACTTATCATAATTTCTCCAAATTTTATGTAAAAGCTTAGAGCTACCTTAACTCTTTTAGAATCTTGTCATGACAATATTTTTTTATTTATAAATAAATCATTTTCCAAGCAGCAGACTACACTTGAATAATGGTTGTTAAAACTTCAGCTACTGATAGTTTTCTTCTCTGACTAGAGAGAAATGGTCTGGTTACCAGTACGTGATAAATGAGGATGACTTAAAAATGAATTAATGAGTAATAGATGAACATAATAATAATAAAAACCCTGTTATTGAACTCCAATGAAAATGTGTAGATACATAGACCAAATGTGTGTATGTATGCTTTTGGATTGAAAGAGTGAAACATAGTGATAAAAGTTGACCACATATCTAGAAGCTGGAAGTGTTTCTTCATATTGAATGAACTGACAGGGGGTACAGCTGACTTTTTGCAAAAAAATTAGTTTTAAAATAAAGAAGATATTTTTAACATTTAGGATGATAGAATGATCTAAAGGATCCACTTCCCTGCTTTCGGAATATTAGCAATATGATGATTACATACAAAAAAGGAAAACAGTCAAAATGGTTGAAATAAAGAAGAGTAACTTCAGTCTCCCGGAGACTGGTGAATTTGCAAAAGAGAACTTTGAGACCCCATGATCAGTAAACTAAAGCTGTGGAGCTCCTAAAGGAAAATTATATGCATTGTGACTTGGGGAAAGCTAAAGTCATAGAAATCATGATAATTCACTCAAAAACTTAATGAAATTTGTGTTAGTTCTATATTTAGATTGAAAATAACTTTATAATAACTAATTACTAAGAAATCTAACTTCTATTGCATATTTCTGCTGGGAAGTCAATTCCCAAAATGTATTCTCCTCATTTTGACACATTTATTTGCTTCTGACCCAATTTAAACCCTTAAATGAATCATCATGAAAATGCCCTAGGCACAACACAAGCCAAAAGTTTGCTGTTTAAGGGGAGAGAACTAGCAGAGGAATGGAAGTGACAGCCAGTACTTGTATTCATCAACCTATCCTTTCACATATGCATAAAAATAGAACTAAGTTTTACAAAATATTTTAAGGAAGTAAGTGGCAAAATAGGGAAAGGATAGAAAGGAGTAAACAGAAAAAAAAAAAACAAAACCAACCCTACTGGCCTTAAAATACTGAGATATAATTCAAAAGGAAGAAAGTAATTTAAAATAAATATGTAAGCTGCCAACAAAAAAAAACCCCACAAATAAAATGTGATTAACAGTAGACCTCTTTTCAGCAAAGTGGATTGTAGAAGTTACTAGAAAACACAGTTTTGAGGGAAATCTGTACACATTTCCTGTAAAAGCTAATTACTTATGTACATATTCTAGCAAACCACAGAAGAAATCTAAGATGGAGGAAGGCATGAGATGAATTAAAAGAGAATAGTGAAAGCAGGAGAGAAAAATATATGAATCTAGCCTATCAACTCTACAAATGGTCAACACTATCCTCATCTGTGTAAGAGGGTGTAACAAACAATAAGATCAAGAAAGTATGCAGCAAGCGTGTAAAGTCAAATGTTTCTCTTGGAATAATTACAAAGAAGAGACAAATTAAGTCAGCCCAGTGTATAAGAATGGGAGAATAAAGACTATAAAAGAAATTCCTGGTATCAACCTGATTTTGTACCCATGATGATGACTTATGCGAAGATTTCAAACATTCTCTATTTTATTACTTTCTGCTGTTTGGTCCATTATTTTCTTAATTTTATGTTGTTAGTTTGGCTTAGTCATTTTTTCCTACTTTTTAAGAATTAGTCAATTTATTAATATTAAGTCTTTCCAAATATTTGCATTAAGGGTACAAGTTTCCTTCTATTTACTCTCTTGCTTTGTTTCATAGGAACTGTTTTATTTATATTGTTTCCTGTTCTAAATTGATCATGATTTTCATTTTATGTTCATCATTGTCCTTTTATTTATTTATGAGAATATTTTAATATATTACAGTGGATGAGACTATCTGGAATCATGAGCAAGTTTTCATAGTCATCAAAGGATGTAGATGAAGACACATTTCTTTGGATTTCATCTAGCCTCCTTTTGTGGCTTGGTGTGTGAGCAACAATGGAAGTGGACCACACATGACTAAAACAAAATGTACATACTCTTCTTGTGAAGAATTTAGTTTGTATTTACCATTTGTTAATATTTTGCAAGTTATTTATATCCTCACTGCTTTGTACTTACTTAATCCATCACTTTCAGATAAAACTAGGCTAATCTATCACATCGTAGATTTGAATATATCAATCTGTCTTTAAAAACTTGCCAATTTGGGGGCACCTGGGTGGCTCAGTCCATTAAGCATCTGATTCTTGATTTTTGCTTAGGTCACGAGCACAGGGTTGTGGGATTGAGCCCTGAGACAGGCTCCACACTCAGTGGGTAGTCTGCTTGATATTCTCTCTCTCTCTCTCTCCCTCTCCCCCCTCCCCCATATACATTCTCTCTATTTCTCTTAAATAAATAAATAAATAAATAAATCTTCTTAAAAATTTTTTATGTTGTTCAAATATATTTTGGGCTCATATTGTTTAATGGGCACATCAGGATTCCTACACAATCCTGATTAAATGCTCATTTTATCATTAATCCATGGTGCATTAACATCACATTTTTATTTCCATTAAATTATTTTTGTGATATAAAAACGGTTGGCTAGCATTTGCCAAATATATTATTTTCTGGTCCTTACATTTTTATCTTCTTTTTAAATTATATTTCATGTATGGTCTTTTGTAGATAGTCTAAATAATACATGGGTCAAAAATAAGATAAAGGAAATAAAAACATTGTGAACTTTATATAAAACACAACAGATCATAATTTTTGAGATACAGAAAAATCTAGGACTACAGATTTCTATTAAAATCTAAAAACAATGATCTCCATTTCTACTGTAAAAATCTGGGGGGAAAGTAAATTAAATATAAAATCAGGAGAAAAAATAAGGATAAAAGTAGAAATCCATAAAATAAAGCAGATAAGAAATATAGAAAATCAATGAAATCACCTCTGGTTTACTTAAGTAGAATAATAATAATAAAACAATGGCTAATTTACCAACACAAAACAAGAATCAATGAATTTTAAAAATCACTAACAAAAAAGAGTCCATGACTATGTAATAAATGTAGTGATATTAAAATGGGATAATAATAAAATTATTTTATACCAATGATTAGACAACTTTATGAAGTAGGAAAATTGAATACAAATTACAAAAACTGTCTAAAAATTAGAAACTGCATATGGTCAATAAACAAACATTTTTTTCACAGACTATTCCAGATTCATATAACCTCATTGCTACACTTTGCTGAACATGGAAGGAAGAAATAATACCAATGCAACCTAAAATCTATCAGAAAATGAAAGGAAGAAATGTGTACTGATCCATTTTTCAGTATCTTTATTTTGAGATAATTTGAAATGCAAAAATTTGTAATGGTAGTACAGACAATTCCTGTGGATTCTTCAATAAGCTCTCCTTGTGATCACATCTTACATAATCATAGTACATTGTCAAAAACAGAAAATTGACATTGGTATACAAACTGTGTTTGGATTCTTGTATTTCACCAGTTTTTAATTTTTTGAGTATAACTTTATGAAAATTTATATGTATATTTCCGCATAGCCATCAGCATAACTGCAATATAGAACTCTTCCATCACCACAAGGAAATCCCATTGTGTTGAATCTTAATAGTCATATTCTTACTCCAAACTTAGTTCCTGGTAACTACTGAATTCTGCTCCACGATTATAATTCTATTACTTAGAGAGTATTCAATAGATAAAATTTTATATTTAACACTTACAGTTGCTTTTTTGTTTGTTTGTTTGTTTTGCACAGCATAATGCCCTTAAGATTCACCTAAGTATTCACATATATCAATTTTGCTTTCAACTATAAATTACAATTAAAAAAGCATAAACTTTTCATTTAATATGTATTTATTCACACCTTGCTCTCTTTCTTGATGTTCCAAGTTCATTCCATTATCACCTCCTCTTTGTCAATTCTTTTAGAGCCAAGTATGTTGATGTCAAACTCTTCATTCTCTTCAATCTAAGAATATCTTCATTTCACTTTCACTAGTGAGGAAAATTTATACTGGAGATAAAAATCTAGGTTGTCAGTTATCTTGTTTCAGTATCTGAAATATATCATCTAGTTCCTTTCCTTCTGATATCCATATCAGAATGCACTGTCATTTAAATTATTGTTCCTCAAGGGTGCCTGGTTGGCTCAGTTGATAGGAATGTGTGACTCTTGATCTTGGGGTTGTGGGTTCCAGTCCCATGTTGGGAGCAGAAATTATTTAAAAATAAAAACTTTTTAAAGGTTTATTTATTTATTTGAGAGAGAAAGAGCACGCATGAGTGGGGGGAGGGGCAGAGAGAGAGGGAAAGAGAGAATCTGCAAGCACACTGGATC